>PJEN01008314.1:20081-89450 GCA_004024605.1 Pteronura brasiliensis
CTCCCTGGTGAACAATGAGCCTGATGCCGGGCTTGATCCCAGGACCCTGGGATCATGACCTGAGCCGAAGGCAGAGGCTTTAACCCACTGAGCCACCCAGGCCCCCTGCCGTGGCTAGGACTTTAAATACCATACTGAATTAAAGTGTGGATAGTGTGCATCCTTATCTTGTTCCTGATCTTAGAAAAAACATTTTCAGCTTTTCACCATTGAGTATGGTATTAGCTGTGAGTTTATCATATATGGCCTTTATTATGTTGAAATACATCCTCTCTAAACCCATTTTATTGAGAATTTTTATCATTAATGGACGTTGAATTTTGTCAAATGCTTTTTCTGCATCTATAGAAATGATCATATGATTATTATCTTTCATTTCGCTAATGTGGTTTATCAGATTGACTGATTTGCAGATGTTGAACTACCCTTGCATCTCTGGAATAAATCTCTTTATCATGGTGTATGATCCTTTAAATGTACTGTTGAATTAAGTTTACTAATATTTTGTTCAGGATTTTTGCATCAGTGTTCACAGGGATATTGGCCTATAATTTTTTGTTTGTTTGTTTTAGATTTGTCTTCTGTTGTTTTGTTTTGTTTTGTTTTGTTTTGCAGTGTATATCAGGTTTTAGTGGTAGCATAATGCTTTCCTTGAAAAATGAATTTGGATGCATTCCCTCTTCTTCAAGTTTTTAAAGAGTTTGAGAGAGATAAATACTAAATCTTTGAATTTTTGGTAGAATTCATCAGTGAAGCTATTTGTTCCTGGACTTTTGTTTGTTTTTGATTACAGATTCAATGTCTTTACTAGTAATTGGTCAATTTAGATTTTCTATTTCTTCATGTTTCAGTCTTGGAAGACTATATATTTCTAGGAATTTATTCATTTCTTCTAGGTTGTCAGTTTGTTGGCATATAGTTATTCATAGTAATCTCTTATGACACTTTGTGTTTCTGTGATAGCAGTTGAAACTTCTCTTTCATTTCTGATTTCTGACTTTATGTGTTTGTGTCCCTTCTTTTTTTCTTGGTGAGTCTAGCTGAACCTTTGTCTATTTTCTTTATCTTTTCCAGGAGTCTCCTCTTAGTTTTGTTGATCTTTTTTTGTATTGTCCTTTTCATCTCTATTTCATGTATTTCTGCTCTGATTTTTATTATGTCCTTCCTTCTACTAACTTTGGATTTCATTTTTTCTTTTCCTAGTTCCCTGAGGTGTAAAGATAGATTGTTTATTTGAGATTTTTCTTGTTTCTTGTGGGAGGTCTCAATTGCTATGCACTTCCCTCTTATAAATGTGTTTGCTGCATCCTACAGATTCTGGTATGCTGTATTTGTTTCCATTTGTCTCCAGTCTTTTGTTTGTTTGTTTGTTTGTTTGTTTTAAATTTCTCTTCTGATTTCTTTGATGACCCATTGGTTGTTTGGTAGTATGTTGTTTAATCCCTACATTTTTGTGGTTTATCCAGTTTCCTTTTTGTAATTGATTTTCTAGTTTCTTTTCATTGTGGTCAGAAAAGATGTTTGCTATAAATTGAATTTTCCTGAATTTATTGAGTCTTGTTTTGTGGCCTAATGTAATCTGTCTTGGAGAATGTTCCATGTGTCCCTGAGAAGAGTATATTCTGTCGCTTTTGAATAAAATGTTCTGTTAATGTCCCTTAAGGCTCATCTGGTGTAACATATCGCTTAAGGCTATGTTTCCTTGTTGATTTTCTGTCTGGATGATCTATCCATTGATGTAAGTGGGGTGTTAAAGTCCACTGCTCTGTCTTCCACTCTGTAACTTCTATTGCTTTTCTTCTAGCTCACTGATCTGTTCTGCTTCATTTGGTCTGCTCTTGCACTCTTCTAGTATATTTTCCAAGTCAGCTATTGTATTCTTTAACTCTTTTTGATATTTTTTGACTTCTTTTTGATACTTTTTTGTATTTTCTATCTCTTCATTGAACTTCTTACCGTGTTCATCTATTCTTCTTCCGAGTTGGATAAGCATCTTTATGACTATTACTTTAAACTCTTTATCAGGTAGATTACTTTCTTTATATCAGTAAGTCTTTTTCTGAGGTATTGTCTTGTTTTTTCTTTTGGAACATATTTCTCTCTTTCCCCATTTTGCTGATATTCTGTATTTGTTTCTATGTATTGGGTAAAATAGCTACTGTCCCAGTCTTGAAGGAGTGGCCTTATGTAAAGATGACCTGTGGGGCCCAGAAATGCAATCCTCCTGACTAGGTGCTCAAGGAACATCTCTTGGTTGCACATGCCTGCTGGCTGTGGCAGAGTCGTGGATGTGGTATGGATGGAAGGGGGTGTTCTCAACTATCGGGCTGTTGCATAGGAAGACAGGGGATACTCACCTACGCTAGCAGGTTAGAAGGAGATTGCCAAAATAGTGTCTTCCAATGCCAGCATTAGCAAGTTATAATGAGATTACAAAAATGGTACCTGCCAGACCTCCAATCTAACAGGTTCCTGCCTTTCAGCAGTTGCTCTAGGATTAGTAAGTAGGTTTCCTGCCTGTAGGATATGGGTGCTTCAAACTGCTATTTTTGTGCTCAGTCCTGGGGGAAGTGAGTCTCTGTGTGGGCCCTTTAAGAGTGGGTTCTTTGTTCCCAACGGTTTTCTGATTCTTCTGGACATAATTCCTGTTAGTTTTATGTTTTGATTGTTGTCTCTCTGGTGCAGAACCCAAGGATTACACTGCCCATTATGCAGCAAAAACTCCTCATTCTTCAGGGAAATTCCATATTTTTGAAACCTTCCCAGTTGTGGATCCCTGTGCCTGGGGTGGGATTTTTGGCAAGAGCCTGTCTCTGCTGCTCCTACCCTTCTCAGTGTGACCCTTTTGTTATTTGTTGTAGAGACACTATTCATTTAGTTTTCAGGACTTTTTCAGATGGAATTATTCTTTATGTAACTATAGTGTTATTTGTGAAGGTGTATTCAGCATCTTCCTACACTGCTATCTTGAACCTCTTAGATTCCATTTGGTGACTTTTGACAGAGAGTATACACCTGTGTAAACCAAAACACCACTAAGATACAGAAAATTATCCTTATCCCAATAAATGCTGCTTAGGCCCCTTCTCAGGCAATCTCCCTCCCATCTATCCCAAGGAAACCTCTGTTCTGATTTTCCTTACAACAAATTAGTTTTGCCTATTCTAGAACTTCACAGAACTTCACAGAACTTCACATAACGGAATTAAACTCTTGTATAAGGCTTCTTTCTCTCAACATGGAGTGTTTCAGATTCAACCACATTGTTGCATTTATCTGTACTTTTCCCTTTTTAGTTGCTCAAAATAATTCCTTTGTAGGAATATACCATAGCTTATCTATCATCCTATTGATGGACACGTAGGTTGTTTTTGAGTTTTGTCTGTTACGAATAAAATTGAGATTAACTTTTGTGTACAGGGTGCTTTGTAAACTTATGTTTTCATTTTTCTTGGGAAAATGCCTATGAGTAGAATTACTGGTTGCAGTGTAGGTGTATGTTTTGTTTATCAGAAACTGCAAGACCTTTATTCATAGTGGTTATACCTCTTTGTATCTTTTTACCATCTCATATCTCTTTGGATCTTTTTATCACCTCATTGTCAATGTATGAGAAATCAGCCACTTACGCTTTTGATTATATTTGCTGTTTTCTGTTTTTTTTTTTTTTTTTTAACTTTAGTCATTCTAATTGTGTTTGCAGTAGTTGGGCTTTTAATGTGAATTTCCCTAATGACTAATGATATTGAACACTTTTTCACATTCTTATTGATCGTTCATATATCTTCTTTTTTTGTGGTGTTTGTGCAAATCTGTTATGCATTTTTATTAGGTTGTTTGTCTGCTTTATTACTGCATTGTAGGAGATAGATATATATCCTGTATATCAATTCTTTGTAAGATATACATTTGAAAATATTTTCTGCCAGTCTGTGCCTTGCCTATTTATTTTTTAAATGGTTTATTTCAATGAAACATAAGTATTAATTTTGATGAAGTCTAATGAATCAAATTTTTTTCTTTAATGACTATTGCTTTGCTTGTCTTATCTTCGAAATCTTTGCCTACCCTCAAGTAATGAAGTTATTCTATGTTTGTTTCAAAAAGCTATTTGGTTTCAGTTTTGTTTATGATTATCTCTAATTTTTGTACATAATATGAGGTAGAGGTGGAGGTTCTCCCCTCCTCTTATAGATCCAGTTTTTCCAGCACCATTTGTGAGAGACTCCCATTTCCCCACTGATTGCTTTAGAATGTTTATTGAAAAGTAAATGGCCACATAGCTCTCAATTTTGTTACGTGTATTTTTTTTGTCAATCCTTATGCCAGTCTCATAGTAGCTTTTTGGTAATCTTGAAGTCAATTAGTTTAAATCCTCTAATTTTGTCCTTCCTTTAAAATATTACTTTGGATATTCTAGGTGTTTTGTATTTCCATGTAAGTTTTGGAATAAGTTTGCTATTTTCTACAATAAACTTGCTGGAATTATGAATAGGGTTGCATCCAATCTATAGATCCATTTGGGGAGATTAGCAATTTAATATTGAATTTCCCAGTACTTAAATATGGTGTATTTCTCCATTTATTCAGTCTCTATTTATCTTAGAAATATATATTGTTTTAAACTATGGTCTTAAAGCATTTTTGTCAAATTTACTCGCAAGTACTATCTAATGTTATTGCAAATAGTATTGTTTTCCCAAAGGTTTGCTGTTAGTTTAAAAAAATGCAATTGACGTTTGTACATTTGTGTACATTTAGCCTTATTAATTGGTTCTAGCAGTCATTTTTTAGATTTTTTAGGATTTTCTATATAAATAAACATGTCACCTGCAAATAGTTTTACTACTGCCTTTCCAGTTTTTATGCCTTATTTTCTTTCTCTTACCTTATTTCACCAACTAGGACTTCTAGTATAATATTGAATGGAAGTTGTGAGAAATGGACACTGTTTCCTTATTGTGTGTGAGTTTTTTTCTAGGCAAGACTTTTACTGGGGCTTATGCTTTAACTCAAGGGAGACAGCATAAAGGAGTGTCCTCAAGCTGATTCTATTTCCTTACTCTTGATATGACAGAGGGAAAAAAAAATATGATTTTACGATTATGATGTTAGCCACAGGTTTTTTAAGAGATAAACTTTATCAGGTTAAGGAAGTTCCCATCTATTCCTAGTTTGGTGAGAATTTTTATCATTAATGAGTGTTGAATTTTATGAAATGTTTTTCTGCTTCTATTGAATTGGTCATATGGATTTTCTCCTTTATTCTGTCATTATAGTGAATTGGATTGATTAAATTTTGAATGTTAAAGTAACCACAAATTACTAGGTTAAGCCCCATTTGGTCACAATGTATTACCTTTTTGATTTTCACAATTTCAGTTTGTTAATGTTTTGTTAAATATTTTTGCTTTATGTGCATAAGGAATATTGGTTTAGCAGTTGTTTTAAAAATGTTTTTGAAGAATTTTTATATTAACATTTCTGACTTCATAAAATGAATTGAAAAGTGATCTCTCCTCCTCTATTTTCTGAGATTGTATGTAAAGTTGAAGATTTTTTCCCCCATCTCTTAAATGTCCAATAGAATTACCTAGCCAAATTATCTGGCCCTTAAGTTTTCTTTGTGAGAGCATTTTTAATAACAACTTTGAATTTTAAACTGGATATTAGATTATTCAAAATTCAGTTTCAACTTGTGTGATATTTGACAATTTGTATTTTTCAAGAAATTTGTCCACCTTATCTAAGTTGTTAAATTTGGTATATAAATTTGTTATTATCCATTTAATAGCTGTAGGATCCATAGTAATAATCCTTCCTTCATTCCTGATACTAATAATCTGTGTTCTTTATTTCTCTCTCTTTCCCCTCCTCCTCAGTCTTATTAGGCATTTATCAACCTTGATGGTCTCTTCCAGTTTGTGGTTTTGTTAAATTTCTTTATTGTCTGTTTACTGATTTCTTATCTTTATTATTTCCTTTCTTTTAATTATTATGAGTTTATTCTATCTCCTTTTCTGTCTTCTTGAAGTAGAATCTTAAGTCATCAATTTTAGACCAGACTTCTTTGGTAATACAAACATTCAAAGCTATAAATTTTCCTCTAAGAACTTCTTTAGATGCATTTTATAAATTCCAATATATTTTATCTTTATTTTCATTCAGTTTTAGATATTTTTAATTCTTATAATTTCTTTTCTGATCCCTAAACTACTTAGAAGTGTCTTATTAAATTTCTAATTAAATTTGAGTTTTTCTATATATCTTATTGTTATTAATTTCTAATTTGATTTCATAGTAATTAAAGAATATACTTTGTATGATTTTAATCCTGTTTAATTTATTGAGATTTTATGACCAGCCAGATCATCTTTCTTGGTGAAAATGTGCTCTTAAAAGGAATGACTATCTTATTCTATTTTAAATGAGGTGCTTTATAAATAGCAATCAAGTCCAGAGAGTTAATAATGTTATTCACCTTTGGTGTCTTTACTAAACTATTTTGTCTAATTGGTCTATCAGTGTCTGAGAAAGGGATGTTACACTCTCCAGCTGTGCTTGTGGGATTTTTTTTTTTCCCGTGTAGTTGTCAATATTGTTCCATGTATTCTGAAGTTCTGTTATTTAGACAAAAACATATTTATAACTAGAAATCTTACTGATGAATTGGATATATTATTAGTATGAAATGTACCTCTTTGCTTGGGCAACTGTCTTTGTCTCAAACTTTAATTCATCTGATATTAGTATAGCTATTCCAGCTTTCTTAGTTTTCCTATTTGCATGGTATATATTTTCCTATCCACTTACTTTCAATTTACAATATTTAGATATAAAGTTTATCTCTTGTAGATAGGAATATAGCATTATTTTCATTTATCTTGTGTGAAGTTTATTGAACTTATTTAAATTGTAAGTGTGTGTGTTTTACCAAATTTTAGACATTTTTGCACATTATTTCTTCAAGTAATTCGTCTATTCCATTCTCTTCACTTCTGGACTTTTTCATTTGAACCACAGTTCCCTGAGACATTGTTGCTGTTTTTGTGTTGTTGTTCTTCACCTTTTTCTTCCTTTTTTTTTTGGTTTTCTTCTTTCTCTCTATTCTTCAGATGGGGTAATTTTGATCTATCTCCAAGTTCACAAATATATTTTAAATTTGAATTCTCTTTTTTTCTTAAATAATCATAGTTTGAGTTTTGATTACCAAAGGAAATGGAATGTCTGGTCTTTATTTTTGGTAGGAGTGGAGGAAAAGGACTGGCTACCTAGTTTGTGGGGCCCAGGGCAAAATGAAAATGTGGGGGTTCTTGCTAAAAAATTATTAACAACTTCAGGACAGTAACAGAGAGCACTAAACCAGGCATAAGGGGCTATGTGAAACTATAAGTTGCATGCCAGTGGAACTAGAGTGTATGGCAATAGTAGAGTTCAGAACTTCTAGTCACATATATTGGAACTTGAATCCCAGATCTATCACTTGCTACCTGAGTAATCTTGGGGAGGTTACTTTTTCTCTCTAAGTCTTTTGTCCTTATCTGCAAAGTGAATCTTGCCTAGGTTCATCATGAGGCATACCTAATAGATAGCTATATGAAGTGCCAAGTACAATGTATGATACAGAATATGGTTAAAAAAAGGGAAGTTATTATTTTGTTATATGGACTTTATTGGAAGGAAATTTGCTGCATCAGAAAGAGAATATCTCTACTGTTATCAACCAAAGACTGGAAGATACGAGATAAGAAATATGCCTGTGAATGTAGGCAGGCAGCTACAGAGTTGAGGAGTTGGGGTGCATGCCCTAGTGAGTAGGAAGGAGGCTGGTAAGGGAATAAATTCCCTGCACCAATCTCTGGGTGGTGCTGTTAGTCCAGGAGAACTTGGTTACATTCTAAGTGTACAGGTATTTCAGAGGATGGGGCAAAGAATGATTGGAAGCATAAAAAGGAAAAACAAGGTGCCAACCAGGCAGTCATATAAAGAGAACTTCTGAAAATCTGCAGAAAACTGGAAGAGCATAGTGAGAACTTCCCACCTTCCTACTTAGAGATATTAGGACATTTGTTTTACCCAGGTCAAGATATGAGGACATTTGGCTTATGTTTGATAATCTCAAACTTTGGTTCTCAATCTGGCTATAAATTAGAATCACCTGTGGAACTTTAAAAACTTTTGATGCTCTGACTCCACCCCAGAGATTCTGCCTTGGTCATTCTGGGGTGAGGCCTGGGTATCATCAGTATCTTTGAAAAGCTTCTTAGAGGATTCTAATGTGCAGACAGAGCAGAGAACCACTAATCTAAAACAATGACATGCTGTTGTTAAGATCTTGTCTTTGTATTTCCCTCTGAGAAAATGAGAGGTTGGACTTTTTCTGTGTGTGTGTGCGTGTTTGCGCGCGTGTAACATTATTGGTAACCAGATAATGAAACAGCAGTAATGCACACACAAGTGGAAACCATTCAATAGTCTCAGTAGACCACAGGGTGCTGCTTCTGCCTCTTCCACAGCTGTACCTGATCAGGAAGCCTCAACTGCCATCCTCTGAGACCCTTACTGTGCAACATGTTTGAGCAGTGAGTGGGACATGATAAGGGCTCAGGAAGTATTATTGTGGGTACTAAAACTGTTTTGTTGGGTCATCTAATATAAGTTTAAATTAATAAAAAGGAGTCAAAGAAAATTAACAGGGTGTAATCGTCTTTCTTTGGGTGGTTCAACCTCATCCTTTCTAGTCTTGCATGTCATTGTAAATAAGCTGTTTAAAAAGGCAATACAGTAAATGGTCATATCATTTCTAAACCATAAATAATGACTTGCAAAAACAAAACCTGTCCTAACATTGTGGAAATGGGTATTTGTGGTCTGGAATAAAATTTTCTGTGATAGCATCACATCTGGACTTAAAATAACTGTGTTGTCAAAGCTTGGGTGGCAGAGCAGAGTGTTTGGGAAAATTGTTAAAAAATCAAAAAAGATTTCTAATGATGGCAAAGTTGCTGACAACCAAGACACACACGATTCATTTAAATCAGATTGCTTCATGAAATGTCAGTGTAGAATAAAGCAGTATTTCCAAATTAATGAGTATATATACTTTTATTTCAGTTTTATGCAATTACTCCACATATGTGTAAATTAATAAATTAAATATTATAGATTTTTGATTATTTCACTTAAATGCCTAAAAGTTTATGTGTTCAAGTCGGCAAAATAACTTTTTTTCTTAATTTTTATTTTGGGAAATGGATATTGACTTTGTAATGGGGAGTGCCTTGTGTTCGTGCTGTGGAAATAATCAGAGAAAGGGTATTACGTGAGGAAAGGAGGAAGAAAAGGTAAGTACAAATAGCCTCCTTTTCTTCTATTTATGATTCTTTGCAATTATCATTGCGATATTTTAGAATAAGAAAGTGCTCATAAGCCACTGAATTGTGGACCTGCCTGGGCTTGTTCTTGGGCCAGTGAAGTTTTTAGAGGAAGGCTCACTTACTGTGGCTGCCATGGCAACCTCCACACTACAGGCCCTCTTCTGCCAGCTCTGATATGTCCAACACAGTCCCAGGGAGGGTAGAAATATGCTATCACAGTGGAGGGATGACTTTCCACTTCTACTATTTTTAAGTACAATATTTATTGTTTTATTCAATTCGTAAATCCGTCCATCTCCAATCACAGCTACCTACCACCTCAGACACACATACACAGATGCACACACACACACACACACATGCACAAAACAAACATACCCCACTTCATTTGCTCCATATCTTCTATCTAATTTCTCCCAAGGATTAGAACAGAATTTTGGTTGAGAACATAGCTATTACGTGAACTGGTTGCTCCTCTGCGTACGGTTGTGGCTGTGGCCATATGAATCGCCTCTCCCTGCCTGCTTGCTACAGAACCACAGAAATTCCGCTTGCATGTTTCACTCAAAAAAAAAAAAAAAAGAGAGAGAGAGAGAGAAACGCCCCAGAAGTTATCTTGACTTTTCCATTTAACTAAATGCTCACCAGGATGTAGAAGACTCAGCAAAATTTGGAGGAGGGATTACTCTCTGGATCTATGTATTCTATGTTTACCTGATATCTGCTCAAACTCTTGAATCTCAAAGAGAAATTCTGAAGCTTACTCAAACATCTTTAAGTTTGAGACTCCTATACTTTTTAAATTATTGGTGGTATACAATGAGAGAAATGTATTCCTCTCATCATCTTAAACATTCTTCCTCTTACCCTTCTTCTGCTCCTATCCTTAAACCTTCTAACTATAATGTGAGTAGTGGGGAAGGCACATCTTTCAGTCTTTACGTAACATGGAGATGAACAGATGTCATGATTTTTACATTCTGGCCTTAGCACTTAAATGTGTGACATTTGTTTGAAAAATTAAATAATAATAGCCAGATGCTTATGGACCCATGAATAGCCTAAGAAACGACAAAGATATCAGCAAATGAACCTGAGAAAACAAACACTTTTCCATTCTGTGATCTGTAGGGCAAGAGAAGGAAGAAGTAAGAGGGCTGATGAAGTTGATGCTGTCTTGTGCTCATGCTACCCCTTCCCAAAGGGCAATCCATGAAGTTTTGGTGTTATTAGCCTCCCTGAAAAAAATTAGGGATTTCCTTGGAAAACACTTTGGGGAAACAGTGCATGTTTTATGTCCTTTTTGGAGATCCACAATGCACATTAACTTATAAAAAGCCTCTGAAAAGTAAAGAAACTTATTAAACTTTGTTTAACCCGGTGGGTGTTTAGATTCTAGATTCTAGAACTCATGTGAGCATAGAAACCTCTTTTGCTCACAATTCCTTTTAACATCCCACAGGACTGGCATTTCTTAGAATACACCTAGGGTACTGCAATTTTAGTCTATTACATTTCTTTTTTCTCTTTAAAATAACTAGTTTCTTATCTGTAATTAGAAAAAGCTGTGTTTTCCTGTTTTGTTTCTTTTTTCTTCTAAAGCCCAGCCTAATGTGAATCCTCTTCAGCCTAAGGACTAGAATCTTCCCATCTCCTGAGAGGTGTGCCTGTCACCGGAGCTGCCTGGAGGCCAATGGGACAGTCTTGCCAGGTACCAACAGCTGCAGCCCCTGGTGTACTTGGAAGGCTTGATCAAAGTGTGGTCCCAGGCCAGAAGGCAAATGTCTCACCTGGGAGCTTCCTGGAAATTCAGGATCTCAGGCTCTATGACAGACCTACATGAGCTTGGTGGAAAGCACAGGACAATAAGCCAGAGCCCAGGAGGCTTAAAGCAGGGAGAAGACCCCTGGTTCTAGAAGAGAGTCCCCGGTCCTAGAATAGAGTAGGGCATGGCGAAGTCATCCAGCCAACTTGGCCGGCTTTGACACTGAGATAGTTCCCTAACCAGAGCCCAGGGTAGAGCATGGCTCTCATGAGTATTTTGGAGGGGGTGGGGTGGGGTGAGTGGGAGGTGATCAGGTTGGGGGTGGAGCTGGAGAAAAGCCAGGAATAGAACCTAAAATCTCTTCAGATGAATGAAAGAAGACTGGCCCAGGGAAGTGAGACCAACAGACAATAGGAGCTCTGGGGGGTACCAGGATCCCAGACCTCAGCAGCAGCTTCTTGTGAGTCTGGCAAGAACATTTAAGCAGCTCTTCACTAGTGTGGAACCCAAGAACAGCGGGGCATCAATGACCCCAGTCTCCCAGATGAACAACTCAGTGGAAAAGAAAATACTGTGACTCCACACAGCTGTGGAATTGGGCCCCATTCTGAACTACTCTCAAGCTGACTTAGTATTTAGTTGAAGGTTTTGTTAATTCGTCAGTTCTCATACACATGTACATACCCACATACTCAATTTAAAAAAAGACAGGAAAAAAAACCTTAGACCTCATGTTTGTGAATATCACAGAATTATTTCTTAATCTCTCCATCTTCATAAATACACAAACCCTGGTGCTCACACTTACACACATGCACCTGCATGTGTACACACATGTACACAGAACTTACTCTCCTTTGGATATTAGTGTTTGATTTTGCCTATAAAATTAAGGATATGGATACTTTCACTTCCCACACCTGTCTTCCTTACTGATAAGGAAGAGTAACTGGGATGTCCATGTATTATCCAAGAATCTCGGTGTGCCATAGGACATGGAGTTTCCAGGCTCGGTTGTGGGTTAATCTGGTGCCATCCTCATTTCTTGAGACCCAGGGAATTAGGGAATACATTCAAGATCACAGCCCTAATTAGGAACTGCTGCCCAGACTCACAGGTACTCAGCGCACCCCCATGGTGTTCTACCCTTGCCTGGAGAGGTAAAAGGGACAGCCAACAGGCTCTTGGAACAATGACATCCACACATGAAAGGGTCTCACATGTGATCTACAAATCTAACCACAGATGGGAAAACCTGATGCTTTAAGAAAGCCTCTTGACCTATTTTTTTCAAATATTTTGGATTTTGGCAAAAGTGTTTGTGATTTGAAAACGCAATTTTTACCCTTAATTTAAACCCTTGTGTATTTTCAAGGGAAATCTAAGTAAAAAAACATGTTTTTCTAGTTAAATGGAAGCCTTTGCTATGTACAAACAGGGCAGGAGAAGTTACTGACGCTGCTACTGGCTGGTTCCCAGCGAGATTCTGGAAAAGCTGTTGGGAGAGGTGGATTGTCTACAGAGGAGGAGGTGGGTGGGGGTGTTAGAAGAGTAGGATAAAGGTTGGGAATGTTGCCCAGGGGATGGTAAAATGAGACAAATAAAAAGAGTGCCAGTGGTGGGGAGGGTGGGCTGAGCTGGAGACCTCACAGGTTTAGCAGCACCCCCGAGGTTGGCAGGGCCAAGTCACCTCATTGTAGTCCATAGGACAGGAGTGGAGAGAGGACTGGCTGTGGGGCTGCTTGTTGACTACTCTTTTCAGTTCCTCCTCCTGGACAACAATGGCCCCCTTGAAGTTAGGAATCACACTGTATTGATATTTGTGTCCCTGGGCCCTTATGTAATACATAATGCTTAGAATAGCACGTACTGGATGCTAGAAAAATGCTTAGAAAATATATGATAAATAAATGAGAAGAAGAATGCATTTCCAACCCAAAGCACCCCAAAGCAACACGCCTAGACAAAGACCTTAATGATTACGGTTACTTGTTAATATTTGTAGGCAACATCCCAAACTGGTAAAATAATTATTTGACCTGGTAAATTAAAATAAAATCTACCAGTTGCTGTAGTACAGAAAAAAATATAAAAATAATTACAAAAATTAGTCAGATTCTGTTCAATTCAGTCTGCTCAGACTAGAACCAGTCAGCTGAACCAGTAGCTCTGAGTAAATTAAGCATAGGACCATCTTTCCTCCCTCACTTCCCCCTCCTTCTGAGAACTGCTGGATTCCCTTCTTTCTCTCTGTTGCTTTTTAAATTTCCAAAAACGTTAAATTGTGCTACATGGGTTAACCTTTTACTCTGATTTTCATGGATGGCTAATTCCTTTGTACTTCACAGCCCTGGGGTTGGAGCAGCCCCTGCTTGGGCAAGAGGCTGAGGCCAAGCTTCAGGGCAGCAGTGCCCCTCTTCCAGGGCTCATCTTGGCTAAAGGAGGGAAAAAACCATACCTTGGATCTGAAATAGTACCCAGCTTCTCTCCCTCCCTTGAATCTGGCAACCTGGTCCACAAGTGCATATCCGTGTGAATCAAAGCAAGGTAGAGCAAGAAGAGATGGGAGGGATTTCCTCATTTTACAGGTGAGCTCATCACAGCCTCTGGGTGCTAGGTGACTTGCTCAAGGCCCTGCAGCTAGGGTCCTCCTCTCTAGTTCATAGCACTTCCCTTTGCATATACTTCATACCTGCAGGCACTGGAGGCAGGGTAGCTCAGTGCTGGTCCCAGGCAGTGACTCAAGGGCATTATAAATACTGGAGTTGAGAATTGCCTTAGACGGATTTAGGCTTACATACATCCAATTAACTCAGACTATCCCTGTTGCAGATATTAGTGCTGTTTGGAAAATATTTTCAGGTCTTCTCCTTTTTTAGGTCTGTGGTAGGATGACTTTCTGCATTCCCTTGTTGTTGAGTGGGGTGCATATGGTCAATAGGTTACAAGTAGAAATGATGTATGTCATTTTTAAACCACAGCATTTAATTGTTGACCTGGGACCCCCAAGAGTTTCTTCCAGTTTCCTTCTAGCATGGCAGCCAACAATGTTTAAGATGATGCTTGGTCCCACAGTTTGGGTTCTTGAGTGATTACGTGAATACAGCATACAGCAGGACAGAGTGTAGAGTAAACTGCTAAGATTTGAGGGTTATTTGTTATTGCAGCAAAACTTAACATTTTCAGGTTGATTGAACCTTCAATGATTGTCCAGGTAATCGACTCTCTCTGCATCTCTCTTCCCTTGCTCTATACCAACTTTCCCTTTTATGTACTTTCATCCCATTAGGGTAGTCCTTTAAGTTCTTGTTGTTTTGTTTTTTCTTTTTTCCAACCAGTTTCCACCAGGAGGAGAACAGGAAGGGGAGCTGTGATACTGTGTGCTTCCACTGTCCCACTAATGGCTTCTTCTTTGACAATCCTGAGAGTAATTGGAAAAAATCCAATCTGATTTCACCTTGGAGCCCCATAGATAAAATATGAGTATGGCATGCATTAAGAAAAGAGTAAAGATAATTACAATATGGATTAATAAATACGACACTGGTGGAAAAGAATTAGAACTCTGATAATTATTTTGAAAAAAAAAAAAAAAAAGACAGATGAAGAATAATAGAGACCATCATCCTGTATGGTAGAATTCATTTTTTTTTATTAGTTTGTTTGAAAGAATGTATGATTGAAAGTTATTTCTTCAACTAGTAATACACTGTCTTCCACCCCAACTTTTGATTAAACCTATCAATCAGCCACATTTACCTCATAAGTTAAAATATTCCTTTTTCTGTGAAAGAAATATAAATGGGCCTTCAGAGCAAAATTACAACTGGTTGTTTCCACTTGCTTGTTTTATTTCTTCCCTTCACATTTTTCTTTTTAAAAGATTTTATTTATTTATTGGCTAGATAGAGTGCATGAGAGTACAAGCAGGGGAGTTGCTGGCAGAAGGAGAAGCAAGTCTCCCCACTGAGCAAGGAGCCTCATGCTGGACTCTATCCCAGGACCTCGGGATCTTGACCTGATCTGACTAAGCCACCCAGGCATCCCATATTTTTTTGAACCCACTGCTGTCAGGCTTATTTCCCCATCACTGCACTGAACCCACTCTTTCAAAGACCTTCACAATGGCCAATCCAGTGATCAAGTCCTGGTCCTTGTCTTACCTGAGCTACCAGCTCTCCTGACATGGATGTTTACTCCACCTGTCTCAGAACACTCATCACCTTGCCTTTGGAACACAATCCTCTCTTGATTTCTCTTCTCTGGCTGGCTCTGCCTTCACCCTTAATTCTACTGACTAGTCCCTTCCAGTCTCCTCAGGTATATCCTCTTCATATTCCTCACTTGTGGGAACTTTTAAGCGCTTGAGTACCCATGAGTTCAGACCTCAATATGCCCTCACTCCTGAGTAAGCCCATGCAGTACCATGGCTCAAAAAGAGCATCTTCTGCTGCTGATAAGCAAATTGCTTTTGTCTAATCCTGACCTATCCTCTGAATCCCAGACTGCCTACCCAGCATCTTTTCTTAGGTGTCTAATAAGGATTTCAAACTCAGTAAGTCCAAAACCAAACTTGATTCTATATTTCCAATCCCCTCCCAATCACAATCATAACCATGGCCACAACAACATAACTTTAGATTCTCCTTCCAAATTCTTTCTATATGAATATGTGGCAACTCTATTCTTCCAGTGGCTCAGGCCCACAATCTTGTGACTATCCTTGATTCCAATCTTTCTCTTCCAGACCACATCCAGTCTATTCTCAGGTCCTATTGGCTCAACCACTTCTTCTTTCACTACCTCCTTCATTTTATACTCCTTACCGTATTTTGCCTGGATTATTTCAAGTCTCTAAACTGGTCTCCCTGCTCTTATTCTTGCTCTCCCAAATCTATGTCCCTTAACAGAAGACAGTGATCCCTGAACACAAGTCAGATTCCATCATTTCCCTCCTCAAAACACTCTGTGTGTTTCTGGTCTCCCACTAAATAAAAGTCAAAGTCTTTATCATGTTCTGTAAGGATGCACATGACCTGGCCCCTTGGCTGCCTCTCTGATCTCACTTCCTACCACTCTTTCCCACAATTCATGGCTATAGTGACCGTGGCCCACTTTCTGTTCTTGGAAAGGCCAACACTCTTCTTGCTCCTAGTCTTTGTACCTGCTAGTCCTTCTGCCTGGAGTGCTCTTCTCCTAGAGAGCAGTGGAGTAAACTCCCTACTTTCTCAGCTCTCTTCTGTTTGAAGGAAGAGTACTTCCATGACCACAAAACAGAAAATATGACTCTCCTGCTCTTTCCTTAACTAGCATTTACAGCTATCTGACATATGATGTATTTGTTTTCTCTCTCCTCCTACTCAGATAAAAGTTTTATTTTCTTCTCATTTTCTCTTTAATTAAAGTCTACTCTTGAATAAGCTGACTAATACTGTATTCAAAATGCCTAGTCATGGCACCATACACTATTATTATTTGAGTTTTCATGTGTCAGGTCAGTCCTATCTGGCTCACTGGCCATTGGGTGTCAAGGTGTGAGACATAGCCTCCATTGTCACACAGTAAGGGATGAGTGATACACTTCATTACTGAAAAGGGAGTCTCACCAAAACCAACAGTGAAAGATAAAGGAAGGTCTAGATCCTGCTGGTCTTTCCCCTCACCCCACCAAGAGGCATGGTCGCTCACAATTACCTTGCAGTATGGATCTGCTATCCTGCAGTGGAATATTTTTTTATTTGTTACTTTATCTGGAAGACCCAGAAGACTACCAGGGGTATAGTTTAGATCCTGGTATATATTTAGTAAATGAATGAAAAAATGCTGAATGTTAGCAGGAAAAAATATCCAGAGGAAAAAAGACAGTCTCTTTTTTCTGGGAAAATTGGACAGGGAAAATATGGTGCTGGGAAAATTGGACAGCTATGTATAGAAGAATGAAACTCAACCATTCTATTACACCATACACAAGGATAAACTCATAATGGATGAAAGACTTCAACATGAGATAGGAATCTACCAAAATCCTGGAGAAGAACATAGGCAGTAACCTCTCCAACATCGGCCATAGCAACGTCTTTCAAGACACGTCTCCAAAGGCAAAGGAAACAAAAGCGAAAATGAACTTTGGGACTTCATAAAGATGAAAGGCTTCTGCACACCAAAGGAATCAGTCAACAAAACAAAGAGGCAACCCAAGGAATGGGAGAAGATATTCGCAAATGACACTACAGACAAAGGGTTGATATCCAAGATCTATAAAGAACTACTCAAACTCAACACCCAAAAAACAGATAATCATGTCAAAAAATGGACAGAGACTTGAACAGACACTTCTCTAAAGAAGACATACAAATGTCTAATAGACACATGAAAAAAGGTTCATCATCATCAGCCATCAAGGAAACTCAAATCAAAACTACATCGAGATACCACCTTACACCAGTTAGAATGGCAAAGATTAACAAGACAGGAAACAACAAATGTTGGAGAGGATGTGGAGAAAGGGGAAACCTCTTACCTGTTGGTGGGAATGCAAGTTGGTGCAGCCACTTTGGAAAACAGTGTGGAGATTCCTTATAATTTAAAAATAAAGCTACCTTACAACCCTGCAATTGCATTACTGGGTATCTACCCCAAAGATACAGATCTAGTGAAAAGAAAGGCCATATGTACGCCAGTGTTCAAAGCAGCAAGGTCCACAATCACCAAACTGTAGAAAGAGCCAAGATGCCCTCCAGCAGATGAGTGGATAAAGATGTGGTCCATATATACCATGGAATATTACTCAGCCATACGAAAGGATGAATACCCAACCTTTGTATCAACATGGATGGGACTGGAGGAGATTATGCTCAGTGAAATAAGTCAAGCAGAGAAAGTCAATTATCATATGGTTTCACTTGTGGAACATAAGGAACAGCATGGAGGACATGAGGAGAAGGAAAGGAAAAGTGAATTGGGGGAAATTGGAAGGGGAGATGAACCATGAGAGACTGTGGACTCTGAGAAACAAACTGAGGGTTTTATGAGGGGAGGATGGTGGCAGATGGGTGAGCCTGGTGGTGGGTATTAAGGAGGGCACATATTGCATGGAGCACTGGGTGTGGTACATAAACAATGAATATTGGAACACTGAAAAAATTAAATTAAATTAAATTAAAAAAATGTTGAATGTTATATTTTAAACCTTTGCTTTCTGATCCTTTTTTAAAAAGATTTTATTTATTAGTTGACAGAGAAACAGTGGGAGAGGGAACACAGCAGGGGGAGTGAGAGAGGGAGAAGCAGGCTTCCCACCGAGCAGGGAGCCCAATGCGGGGCTCCATCCCAGGACCCTGGAGTCATGACCTGAGCCGAAGGCAGATGCTTAACAACTGAGCCACCCAAGTGCCCCAATCCCCCCCTTTTTCTTCATTTGTATTTCTTTCCTAGCAGTTTTGAATCATTGATCATATTATTGGATATTACATTTTTCTTGTTGTAAAATATTTTGTCTTCCATGCCAGTTGAGATGGTACTTCCCATTCCCAAGAACTTCTTCGTACTGCTTTATAGGGACTAGCTCACTTCTCATTGGCATTTCCTTTGCAGATATTAGATGCTCAGATTTTTCAGCTCTGCTGATTTTCCATCTGCTCTCCATCTTTTGAAAGTTTGTTGTTAACTCTTGTCTGCTCTTGTCTCTTCTGTTCTTTTGGTAATTTTATATTATTTTTATTCCTTTAACCTCATTTCAGTGACATTTTCATAGTAAATAACAAAATAAATATAATAAATAAGTGGCATGATTTTTTATGTCGTGAGTTACAAATATTACTTTCCAGTATATAATTTGCATTTTGCTTTCTTTCTGGTGGTCTTTAATATATAGATATGTAAAATTTATAAATAGCCCAGCTATGAATCTTTTCTTTTAGGATTCCTTCCTTTGGCATTATGTCACTTAGAAACTTCTTCCCTGCGGAGACAGGCTAGATTGCAGAGGGGTAACAGACTGAAATGACTAAGGTCAGAAGTGTTCGGCTAGATAGTTATCAAACCATTCTGGAACACCTACAAACTCAACAGGAGATCGAAGAGAAGAAGAGCAGCAATTCTAGGAACAGGAAATCGACCACTTTCTGAAAGGTAGGACATGTAGATATGTGAATCCAAAGCGATGGGAAGATAGAACGCGGTGGGAGGGGCTGCCTCCCAGCAAGTGGCAGAACAGTGGAGCACAAAATCAGAATGTTTAGAAGTTGCTTCACTGAGGGACATCACTCCAGAGGCTAAGCAGGGGTGGGGCCCTCGCAGGGACAGGACCCATGGGGTCATTGAAAGATCAGGAGTGTCTGAGTGTGGCAGAGCTCCCAGGTTTCAGAGTGGGGAAGCAGACTACAGAGACAGAGCTGAAGAGTGAGCTCTCAGCTTGGGGTTACCTTAAACTGTGATCCGTGGCATAGTCAGGCCACTGCTCTTCGAGCAGGGACCCCACAAGTGGCAGATCCAGGGAGACTCACCTTCCTCCTCTGGAGACAGGAATCTGCTGGGTTTGAAGACTCCAAATGTGGTTGTGCATCAGGGACAGTAATGCTTGGTCATAAGCCAGGTGAGCCCATAGAGCAGCCGGGGACCAGGGAGACAGGACTGATTGACCCCTTTTCTCTGAGGGCACACTGAGGAGTGGGGCCCCAAGCTCTAGGCTCCACTGGGTTGGAGATTAGGAGGCTGCCATTTTCATTCCCATCCTCCAGAGCTCTACGGAAAGCGTTCAGGGAACAAAAGCTCCCAAGAGCAAACTCAAGCAGATTTCTTAGCCTGGCCCCTGGCAAGGGCAGTGCAATTCCACCTCAGGCAAAGACATTTAAGAATCACTACAACAGGCCCCTCTCCCAGAAGATCAGCAAGAACATCCAGCCAAGACCAAGCTCATTGATCAAGGAGAACAGTGGAACTCCAGAGATAGGGGAAAGCAATGCATGGAATTCATGGATTTCTCCCCAGGAACCTTTAAATTTACTTTGTTAATTTTACCTTTTTCTTATTCTAATTTTTTTAACCTTTCCTCTTTTAACGTTTTTTAACTAGTTTATCTTAATACCTTTCTAAAAAGAAAATCTTTTTAAATCTTCATTATTATTATACTCATATTTTCTCCTTCATTGTATTTAACCTTATTTTTTGTACACATATAGGGTTTATTTTTTCCTAAAAAATTTGGGATATAATTTCTTCTAATAGATCAAAATGTACCCTAAATCTGGCACAGGGCTTTGTTCTAGTCTCCAGCCTAAGCACATTCTCTATCCCCTCCTTTTTTTCCTCTTTCTTTTTCCAACCAACTTATCAATTCCTTTTTAGAATTTTTAAAAATTTTCATCTTTACAGTCATATTTTATCCCTTCGTGTTTACCTTTATTTTTGTATATATATGTTTTTCTTTCTTTAAGATTTTAGGAGGTAGTTTTTTCTAAGAGACCAAAATACACCCAAAATCAAGTGGGTGGCTCTGTCCTATTCACCAGTCTAATATATTTGTGTGTGTGTGTGTGTGTGTGTGTGTGTGTGTGTGTATTTCTTTTACCCATTTTTCTCCCCCCCCCTGGTTTGGGGTCTCCTCTGATTTGGTTAGCATATATTTTTCTGGGGTCTTTGCCACCCTTTAGTATTTTATTCTCTCATTCATATATTCTTATCGAAATAAAATGACAAGGAGGAAAAACTCACCACAAAAGAAAGCACAAGAGGCAGTACTGATGGCTAGGGACCTAATCGACACAGACATTGGTAATATGTCAGATCTAGAGTTCAGAATGATGATTCTCAAGGTGCCAGCTGGGCTCAAAAAAAGGCATGGAGGATATTAGAGAAATGCTATCTGGAGAAATAAAAACTCATTCTGGAGAAATAAAATAACTAAAATCTAACCAAGCTGAAATTAAAAAAAAAGGAATTGATGAGGTGCAATCAAGAATGGAGGATCTCACTGCTAGGATAAATGAGGCAGAAGAGAGAATTAGTGACATAGAAGACCAAATGATGGAGAATAAAGAACCTGAGCAAAAGAGAAACAAATAACTACTGGACCACAAGGGGAGAATTCAAGAGATTAGTGATAATATAAGGTGAAACAATATTTGAATAATTGGGATTCCAGAAGAATAAGAAAGACAGAGAAGGGCAGAAGGTATATTGGACCAAATTATCATAGAGAATTTCCCTTATATGGCAAAAGGGACAAGCATCAGAATCCAGGAGGCACAGAGAACCCCCCATGAAATCAATAAAAATAGGTCTTAGTGACAGAGTCACTGACAAAATAGTCTTAGTGACAAAGAGGAAATCCTGAAAGCAGCTTGGGACAAGAAGTCTGTAACATACAATGGTAGAAATATCAGAATGGCAGCAGACTTATCCACAGAGACTTGCAGGCCAGAAAGAACTGGAATGATATATTTAGAGCAAAAATGAGAAAAACATGCAGTCAAGAATATTATATCCAGCTAGGCTATCATTAATAGAAGGAGAGATAAAAAAAACTTCCAGGACAAAAAACAAACAAACCCTAAAAGAATCTGTAAACACCAAACTAGCTCTACAGGAAATATTGAAAGGGGTCCTCTAAGCAAAGAGAGAGCCTAAAAGTAATAGACCAGAAAAGAACAGAAACAATATACAGTAACAGTCACCTTATAGGCAATACAATGGCACTAAATTCATATATTTCGATAGTTACCCTGAATGTAAATGGGCTAAATGCCCCAATCAAAAGGGTATCAGAATGGATAAAAAAATAAAACCCATCAACATGCTGTTTTCAAGAAACTCATTTTAGACCCGAAGACACCCCTAGATTTAAAGTGAGTGGGGTGAAAAACAATTTATCATGCTAATGGACATCAAAAGAAAGCTGGGGTGGCAATCCTTCTATCAGATAAATTAGATTTTAAGCCAAAGACTATAATAAGAGATGAGGAAAGACACTAAATCATACTCAAAGGGTCTGTCCAAAAAGAAGATCTAACAATTTTAAACATCTATGCCCCTAATATGGGAGCAGCCAACTACATAAACCAATTAATAACAAAATCAAAGAAACACATCAACAATAATACAATAATAGTAGGGGACTTTAACACCGCCTCACTGAAATGGACAGATCATCCAAGCAAAGGATCAACAAGGAAATAAAGGCCTTAAATGACACCTTGGACCAAATGGACATCACAGATATACTCAGAACATTCCATCCCAAAGCAACAGAATACACATTCTTCCCTAGTGCACATGGAACATTCTCCATAAAAGATCATATCCTGGGTCACAAATCAGGTCTCAACTGGTACCAAAAGATTAGGATCATTCCCTGCATATTTTCAGACCACAATGCTCTGAAGCTAGAACTCAATCACAAGAGGAAAGTTGGAAAAAACTCAAATATATGAAGGCTAAAGAGCATCCTTCTAAAGAATGAATGGATCAACCAGGAAATTAAAGAAGAATTGAAAAAATTCATGGAAACAAATGATGATGAAAACACAACAGTTCAAAATCTGTGGGACACAACAAAGGCAGTCCTGAGAGGAAAATATATAGCGGTACAAGCCTTTCTCAAGAAACAAGAAAGGTCTCAAGTACACAACCTAACCCTACACCTAAAGGAGCTGGAGAAAGAACAAGAAAGAAACCCTAAACCCAGCAGAAGAGAAATCATAAAGATCAGAGCAGAAATCAATGAAATAGAAACAAAAAAAAAATAAAAGAACAAATCAATGAAACTAGGAGCTTGTTCTTTGAAAGAATTAATAAGATTGATAAACTCCTGGCCAGACTTATCAAAAAGAAAAGAGAAAGGACCCAAATAAATAAAATTATGAATGATAGAGAGATCATAATCAACACCAAAGAAAAACAATTATAAGAACATATTATGAGCAACTATATGCCAGCAAATTTGACAATCTGTAAGAAATGGATGCATTTCTAGGGACATATAAACTACCACAACTGAACCAGGAAGAAATAGAAAACCTGAACAGACCCATAACCAGTAAGAAGATTGAAGCAGTCATCAAAAATCTCCCAAGAAACAAGAGCCCAAGGCCAGATGGCTTCCCAGGGGAATTCTACCAAACATTTAAAGAAGAATTAATACCTATTCTCCTGAAACTGTTCCAAAAAATAGAAATGGAAGAAAAACTGCCAAACTCATTTTATGAGGCCAGCATTACCTTGATCCCAAAACCAGATAAAGACCCCATCAAAAAGGAATTACAGACCAATATCCTTGATGAACACAAATGCGAAAATTCTCACAAAAATACTAGGCAATAGGAATTAGAAGGATTATTCACCATGACCAAGTGGGATTTATTCCTGGGCTGCAAGGTTGGCTCAATATCTGCAAATCAATCAATGTGATACAATACATTAATAAAAGAAAGAACAAGAACCATATGATACTCTCAATAGTATGAGAAAGCATTTAACAAAGTACAGCATCCTTTCTTGATCAAAACTCTTCAAAGTGTAGAATAGAGGGTACCTTCCTCAATATCATCAAAACCATCTATGAAAAACCCACAGCAAATATCATTCTCAATGGAGAAAAACTGAGAGCTTTTCTGCTAGGATCAGGAGCACAGCAGGGATGTCCACTATCACCACTGCTATTCAACATAGTACGAGAAGTCCTAGTCTCAGCAATCAGACAACAAAAAGAAATTAAAGGCATATGAATTGGGAAAGAAGAAACCAAACTCTCACTCTTTGCAGATGATATGATATTTTATGAGGAAAACCCAAAGGACTCCACTCCAAAACTGCTAAACTTGTACAGGAATTCAGTAAAGTGTCAGGATATAAAATCAATGCACAGAAATCAGTTGCATTTCTATTCATCAACAGCAAGATAGAAGAAAGAGAAATTCAGGAGTCAATCCCATTTACAATTACACCCCAAACAATAAGATACCTAGGAATAATCCTAACCAAAGAGGCAAAGAAGCTGTACTCAGAAAACTACAATGTACTCATGAAAGAAATTGAGGAAAACACAAAGAAATGGAAAAACATTCCATGCTCATGGATTGGAAGAACAAATATTGTGAAAATATCTATGCTACCTAAAGCAATCTACACATTTAATGCAATCTCTATGAAAATATCATGAATTTTTTTCAAAGAAATGGATTTTTTTTCAAAGAAATTCTTATAAGAACCAGAAAAGACCCCCAAATAGCCAGAGGAATGTTGAAAAGGAAAGCCAAAGTTGGTAGCATCACAATTCCAGACTTCAAGCTCTATTACAAAGCTGTCATCATCAAGACAGTATGGTACTGGCACAAAAACAGACACATAAATCAATGGAACAGAATAGAGAGCCCAGAAATAGACCCTCAACTCTATGGTCAACTAATCTTTGACAAAGCAGAAAAGATGTCCAATGGAAAAAAGACAGTCTCTTCAACACATGGTGTTGGGAAAATTGGACAGCCACATGCAGAAAAATGAAACTGGACCATTTCCTTACACCACGTACAATAATAGACTCAAAATGGATGAAAGACCTCAATGTGAGACAGGAATCCATCAAAATCCCTGAGGAGAACAGAGGCAGCAATGTCTTTGACCTCAGCCACAGCAACTTCTTCCTAGAAACATTGCCAAAGGCAAGGGAAACAAGGGCAAAAATGAACTGTTGGGACTTCATCAAGATCAAAAGCTTTTTTTTTTTTAAATTTAATTTTATTTTTTTAAGATCAAAAGCTTTTGCACAGCAAAGGAACCAGTCAACAAAACCAAAAGACAGTTGATAGAATGGGAGAAGATATTCTCAATGATATATCAGATAAAGGGCTAGTATCCAAAATCTAGAAAGAACTTATCAAACTCAACAGCCAAAGAACAAATAATCCAATCAAGAAATGGGCAGAAGACATGAACAAACATTTCTGCAAAGACATCCAGATGGCTAACAAATACATGAAAAAGTGCTCCACATCAGTCGGCATCAGGGAAATACAAATCAAATCAAAACTACACTGAGATACCCCCTCACACCAGTCAGAATGGTTAAATTTAACAAGTCAGGAAATGACAGATGTTGGAGAGGATGTAGAGAAAGGGGAACCCCCCCTACAGTGTTGGTGGCAAGCTGGTGCAGCCACTCTGGAAAACAGTACGAATGTTGCTCAAAAAGTTGAAAATAGAGCTACCCTATGACCCAGCAATTGCACTACTGGGTATTTACCCTAAAGAAACAAATGCAGTGATCCAAAGGTGTATGTGCACCCGAATGTTTATAGCAGCAATGTCCACAATAACCAAACTATGGAAAGAACCTAGACATCCATCAACAGATGAATGGATAAGGAGGATGTGGTATATATATACACAATGGAATACTATGCAGCCATCAAAAGAAATGAAATCTTGCCACTTGCAACGATGTGGATGGAACCAGAGGGTATTATGCTGAGTGAATAAGTCAATCAGAGAAAGACAATTATCATATGATCTCTCCGATATGAGGAATTTGAGAGGCAGAGTGAGGAGTTTGGTGGGTAGGGAAGGAAAAAATGATACAAGATGGGATCAGGAGAGAGACAAACCATAACAGACTCTTAATCTCACAAAACAGAGGGTTGCTGGGGGGGGCTGGGGAATTGAGTGGGTTGTTGGGTTATGGACATTAGGGAGGGTATGTGAAACGGTGAGTGCTGTGAAGAATGTAAGCCTGACGATTCACAGACTTGTTCCCCTGGGGCAAGAATACATTATATGTTAATAAAAATAATTAATAAATTTTAAAAAATTGTGAAAAAGGAAAAAGAAAAGAAACTTCTTCCCTATCCTGATTGATGCAATTGATTGCTCATTTTCTTTCTAAACTTTTTTTAAGAGTTACTCTCTTTTTTAAAATTTTATTTATTCTTTTTGGCAGAGAGCGAGAGCACAAGCAGAGGGAGCTTCAGGAAGATGGAGAGGGAGAAGCAGGGTCCCCACTGAGCAGGAAGCCTGACGCAGGACTCACTCCCATGACCCTGGGATCATGACCCAAGCTGAAGGCAGATGCTTAACCAACTGAGCCAACCAGGTGCCCCAGGAAGCTAGTTTTTTCATCTTAAAAAATTCCTTGTGTCAAATTAGATTGGTTTCCTTATATAGAAAGTGCAGTGACCATCTCTTCTCTATTAAGAAATGAATGAGGGAATGGTCTAATATATTTAGAGAATGAATTTAGGGTGTATATTGGCATAGAATTTATTTTAAGAATTTGTTAAGCTACTAAAGAAACTAGGTAATTCCTTTGTATGAGACTGAAAAAAAAATAACCAAATAACCAAACTTTCTAATAATCTGGGATGGTCTAGTGCCATACTCATAGAAATAACAATGTGTACCTTTACACAAGCTTGTCCGTTACATTTTTGTGGTGTTCTCACACACATCATCACATTTGATTCCCATGAGTCCTGAGATGTCAGGCAGCCGGAGACAAAGCACTAAACCCTGACTCACTCAAAGGATCTTTCCAGCCCAATTTTTCCCTGATTTAGTCATTAGGTTTGCAAAAGTCCCATTTATAATGATCTTACCAAATTTGGCTGACTTATAAAGAAGGAAAGGAAGAAAACAGAAAACACACAAAAAGATATTTGAGGCTAACACTTTGAATTGCGCCTACTGCACAAAGTGAGAACGAGAAGAATTCAATTTTCTGGTCTGCTTGTTCTAGCATGCTTCTCTAAGTTTGTCATCAGCTCCAAGGGAACACAGAGTATATAAAAGATATTTTAATTCAAGTGACTATATTCAATCCATTTCATTCTCCTTATAAAACTGTCTGCTGTAAAGTCGTGTCTAATGTGAAACAGTTCTAACTTGCTAACCAAACCACATATTAATTCCTATTAACATGGAACCACAGTAGCGTATTCCCCCAGTCACTGTACACATGGAAACCCATAAGCATGACTCAAATGTGAGGTGACCGCACCCTAGATGGACACATATAATACACATTTAAAGAGCCGTTCTCTGTTCAAGCTGCAACCCAAATAATCACCCACATGTAACAGCTGCAACATTCTTCTCCAAACTTACCAACACAGAACTCTCTTTTATTTAGTTTACATATATATAAAAGTTACCCCATTACTAGTTTTTAAATTTTTGTTAACTGAAAACCTCATTAAAGATTTGCATAGCTAAATGCTAGGGAAGACTTTCCACCTCTGCCAACTGAAAATCACTCAAGAGATTAAGATTTTAGTTCCATGGAAGTAAATTTCCACTATCAGAAGTGTCATCTGTTGTACCAAATTCCTCCCAACAGCAAAAATGTAACATAAAGCTGGCTACTGTCCGGAGAGTCTGGTTGATTACACAGGGACTTTTCAAGAGAAGATATTCATTGTAATGGATTATAACTTGGTCCCCTACAATTAGAATGATGAGGGTCTTCCACATTGGAAGTGATATTTCAGAACCTTTTTCCATTAATGTATTGTTACCAAGAGTCAAAAGAGAGTCACCAGCTGATTGCTGGTATCTACCATTTGTATGGTTTGTTTTCATGTGTTCCAGGTCTGAGCATGTCCATGTATATATATTTATTCCTGTTTCCTTTCACTGAGTCCTGTAACTGGAAGTTCTCATGGTAAAGCTTCTTAAATTTGTCCTTATTGTTGTCCTCAGTTCTTCTTCCCCTACAGCCCTAGGAACTTTCTCTCAGGTCAGCCCTGGATTCTTCTTCACTTTCACACTTGCGGTAAGTTCCTGAGTTATTTCTTCATCAAAGGAAAATATGGGAAATTTCATATACTAATTAAACTGTAAGGTTTATTTAATTTTGTCTGGAATCATAGCAACCCCAGTGGTAACACACAGAGATAACATTACCTCTCACTGGTCAATAGCACTTTTGTGAATAAAAATGGAAAAGTATTCTTAATTAACAAATGGAAATATGAAGACTTTTAAATCAAGGATCCATGGAGGAAAAAATAGTAAAAGCAATCCTTAGTGTCAAACAGAATCACTTGTTCAAAGAAAAGACAACCCCATCAAGAAAAGGTCTTAGGTTTTAAGTGTTCCAGATTGTAAATGCAGGCTTCATTCATTAGTGCCCTACTAGTTAGTAGATTTCCTTCTTCAACTAATAGTCTCCTCACTCACCTGGTCACCAGAATGGGGAGACTTCAGTCTTCTCCAGACTCTACAATCAATCAGTTGCCAAAACTTAAAACCCTCATCTTTTAGCTTATTATTTTCCCATCTATTTCCTTCTTTCAATTGCCATGGCCCCCAAATGACTTCACAATCCCAAAGCCTGGAAAATTGTTTCCATATTATATTTTTAGCTGAAATTTTTTTTACTAATTATTTATCCTCAAGGAACAATCCAAAGCTGACAATTTATCCTACTAGGATAAAATGAATGCTGCCTTTCAATTGGTATATTTTTACCTAAAGCACCTTGATACACTTAAATTAGTGCTTCTCAAATTTTGATGTACATAAAAGTCACCTAGGGATCTTGAAAAACTAGAGGCTCTGATTTGGTAGATCTTGGGGAAGGGCCTGAGATTCTGCTCTGGGAATGATCTCCCATGTGATGCTAGTGCTGCTTTTTGGAAACCACACTTGGAGCAGCAAGATTCTAAACTGTCCCAGGGTTGTCTCAGCAATACCAATAATGTCTAACATTAGTGATGATTCCTGCATGGGAAAGTTCTTCCCAGTTTTGTTTTGTTTTCATTTTGCTTGCTTTCTAAGTGTTTTTCTGGATGCTTGCTCTATAACAGAATAGCAGAATTGATAAAACTACATTAAAACAAAAAGGGAGACATAGTGTCTGGCTGCTTTGGGCATTCCTGTTAGCAGGAATTACAGTCTTTCAGGGGTCTTAATTTTTAATAGCTATGCTATCAGATTCTCAGTCTTGGCATTAGGGCTAGGTGTTACAGCTTCCCATAAAGCATTCTGATTTATAGACTCACTGCTCCTTACCATAAAATAAGGAGAAATCATAAATTAGAAAAAAAAAAAGTTCCACAGTCTAATGAGATTTCAAGCTATTCATTATTTAATGAGCATTTAATACCATGAAAATCAGAATAACTGCAATTGTAAAATGCACTCAACATTTTGGGAACATCAGCAACTGAAAAGCAGGTTACATGATATAATGAGTGTAGTTGCCTTTCTCCAGACCTGTTTGTTTCCTTGTCCTCTCTGGCCTGTTTCTGGCTCCACTCACCTTTTCCACTGGTTTACCAGATGATTCATCAACTTGCTGGCATTCCCAGTTACCATCTGTATCCAACATCCCAGTAAAATCCAATAAACTTCCTAATACTCACTACCCATTAGCTATATCCTTGTATATGTCTAATTCACTGGGAGTTGATAGTCATAATGATGACCTCAAGAGAAAGGGCACTGCCACTTTGTGAACACCTACTGTGTGCCAAGGTCTGCTCTAGTTGTATCAACTAAATCATCTCCTTTAATCCTGAAGCATTAAAGATCCTAAGAAGTCCTTGTACAGAAAGATTATATTATATTCAATTTATTATCATTAAGAATAAACATCTTCTTTCTTCAATTTCTCAAATTATTGTTAAATTTTGTTTGAATGCATAATGTATACATATGATATTAATTCAAAACTATAAAAATAGAGTGAAAAATGAGTCTCCTCCCCATTACTCTCATCAAGTCTCTACTTGAACGCGGTTATCAGTTTCTTTTCTTTCCTTTTTTTTTTTTTAAAGATTTCATTTACTTATTTGACAGACAGAGATCACAGGTAGGCAGAGAGAGAGGAAGGACAGCAGGCTCCCTGCTGAGCAGAAAACCTGATGTGGGGCTCAATCCCAGGACCCTGGGATCATGACCTGAGCTGAAGGCAGAGGCTTTAACCCACTGAGCCACACAGGCGCCCCCACAGTTATCAGTTTCTTATGGGTCCTTTCAGAATTAGTCTATTAAGCATGGGCTATTAAGCAATGGGCTAGTAATAGTCCAGAGAGTATTCTTAGATTTCTTTAAAAATTTTTAACCTATCTTTGGAACATATAGAAATGCTCAACTGCCAATAATACCTTATTATATATACAGTTACAATTGAGAAATATTATTTTCATGGCCCTTGTGACCTTTGATTTTCCTGACAACACTATGAGATACAGGACAGACATTCCTGTTAACCATTTTACACATGAAGAAACTGATGCTCACAGAGGTAAAATGATCTGTCCATACATATATAGTTAGCAGAAAATCCAGTTCTGGAACAACTAGGGCAATCAATGCTTTTCTATAAGATCTTGAAGAGGGTAATTCAAGGATCATAGTTCAAAAAATGGTAGCCCTTCTTGACCACTCCAAATATTCCTCACATGTTAGTTCTCAGTGAATTTGTTGGCAGCAACATGGCATAATTTCACATAAATAATATATCTTTTAAAAATTCAATATTCTGGCTTTGCAATTGTAATCATTAAGTTGTAATCCAACATTTTAACTCAACAAATGTCTAAGTTCCTGCTAATGTAGATGCATGGTGCTTCCCCTGAGATAGCTGTTGGATATCAGAATTTAGAGGTTGCTAGGGAAGGGCTGGGTAATTTATGAGGTCTGTTCATTTAAGAAAAAAGGGCAAACCGAAAGCAACATTATTCTTTATTACAACTGACTGATGAACTTGTTTTCCCATTCGGGGATCCTAGGGCAGCTCCGTAACTTTTATGCCACTCTCAGGTATTAACAAATATTCTGTATGCGAGGTCTTGAAAGTCTAGTTCAGTCTAATACGGAAACTGGAAAGCTCACTCAATTCAAAGTCTCCTCCCTCCCCCAGCTCAGACCTGCCTCAGATGCAGACCTGCAGGGAGAAAACAGAGCATGGGTAGGCTCATCTCTCCCCACCTTGCTTTCCTACTACTATTCTTTAACTTTCTTGCTGCTTTTGCATCCAGCAGCATTGGAAGAGCAGTAGGAAGGAAAGGCAAGGTTGTAATCTGAGTTTTCTGGGTGTGGAGTTCTCTGAAGGTTGATGCTTTCTTTCATGAAGTGCCTTCAGAATTTCTCAGAAACACCTCTACGGGGCACTGGGAAATTCCCACTGTGGTATCCCAATACAGGCTTCTCTTCCAGCTGGCTGTGATCACTTCCTCTGAGCCCCTGGCTTCTTATAGTTCTAGTTTCGTTGTGTTGGGCTTACCTGTGGCTCCTGGTGATCCTCTTGGGTGGAGCCCTATTCCTCAGTTGGCTGTATCATTAGTTAACGGCAGCCTGCTGCAGCTATTGACCATTTCTCATAGCTGTCACAGGCTGCTCTGTCAAGCTTCCAACCTGCTGACTTTTTCAGGTACCATCCTCTGTGTGTTAGGCTGAATAACAGCCTCCTCAAAGATGTCCACACTCTAATCCCCAGGTCCTGTGAATAGTTTATATTATGTGGCAAAGGGATTTTGTGGATGTGATTAAAGTTACAGATTTTGAGATGAGGAGATTATCCTGGATTATAAGGGTGAGCTCAATATAATGACATGAGCCTTTAAAAACAGAGAAAATCTCCTGACTGAATCATAAAGATAATGGCAGTGTAAGAAGGAGTCCACATGCTCTGGTTGGCTCTGAGATGTGGGGGACCTTGTGCAAGAACCAGAGGGAGGCCACTAGGAGCCAAGGCAGTCTCCAGCTGAAAACCAGCAAGGAAAGAGGGACCTCAGTCCAACAGCCGAAGGGAATTGAATTCTGCCAACAACCTGAATGAGCCTGAAAACAGATTCTCCCCTAGAGCCTCCTGAAGGAAGGGAATACAGCCAGGCCAACACCTTGGTTTCAACCTTGCAAGGCTCGAACAGAGAAACCAGCTGCACCAACTAACCTTCTGATCCATGAAACTCTGAGATAATGAATTTGTTGTTTGAAGTCATTAAATTTGTGATAATTTGCTATGACAGCAATAGGAAACTAATACACTCTTACACAGATCAGCTTTTCAAGTGGGTCTCTGAAGCCTCCTCTCACTTACTTAGGATGAGGGAAAAACACTGGGGAAAGGGGAGAGAAAACATTTCAACAGCCTAAAAATGGTCACTGATGAAATCCTTGCTTCCCTCTTCAATTCACGGGCTGCCCCTTATATATCTGAGATTGGGAAAAAGACTAAGTGTTCCTGGACCATTTTTTGGTCACCTCCCCCTCCAACAAGTTACTTCTCTTTAGAATAGATAGGTTTTAACAACATTTGTTCTCAGTTCTAGGGCCTCAGCTGACATTAAGACAACAGGAAAGGCTTATTTTAGTATCCTGTAACATGTACATGTCAACAGAGTTGCTTTCCCTTTCAGGTTTAATGTTCTTAAAATACGTTGGATAGACTGGGGTTGCTCTGATAAAGAAGGGTCACAGGAGAGGGAAATGAGATCCCAGAGATAGAATTCACTGCCAGGAGGGGAATATAGACAAGTTAGAAAAAAAAAAAAAAATAACAACCCAAATTTGCCCAAGACATGAGTTACTGTAGATGAAACAATGCTTTTAGTCCTAGACTTTGGGCGTGGTGAGACCAAGGTAGAGACACCAGCATGACAAGGAGTTAGCGTATGATGATTCCTAGTAGAGAATGGCTCACAAGTAAGTATAATTCTTATGTCTTTCTATAAGAGTCTCTGCAAGAAGGGAAAAACTGTAACTACGTAGCTTGAGTAGGTACAATAATTGACCCTTTCCTTTCTGGGTTTTAGGATTTCAAATTTCTTGAATTTCCAACAGAGCATGGGGATGAGGGAAGCAATGGATGAAGAGGCAGTTCTGTGGTAGGACCCATAGTCTGTGAAGGGCAGGGAGCAGGACCAGCAAGACCCTACTGCCCAATATGAAGACCACAGGCTGGCCAGAGTCGGGGTTGTTTTCACACCTACAGATTGATATGGATCCAAGGAGGGAGGCAAGTGGGAGGTAACATCCTTAGAGTTTTCATCCCATGTTTCAGCCCTTAAAGAACATTTTAGAGCCATGATTTCACAACCTCTAAGAAATTAGCTCCCTCTGTTTGTCCAATTGATACCTACTCACTGAATGCCTACCATGTGTAGGGCTATGACCTCCTCCACTTTGGATGCTGATCTATTTACAGTGCTGTTGCTGTTTAGGAATTTTGAGATCATGAATAGAATCTTCTTGCTGCCAAGGAATCACTATTCCACAGAGTAAAGTTCAGCTATGTGGTAACTTCTAGAATTCTGTCTCCTTTCCATACTCATTTCAGGAAGCAAAAGAGGAATGTGAAGGATAAAGATTAATTGAAGAGTCTTCCTTGTGGGATGCTTGAGCTGAAACATCTCAAATTAGGACCATCCTATGCAATTTATGTTTCACATTTAATTATTTACTATAGACAGCCAAGAGATGCTTACGATCCATATCCCCAGCACTTAATGCCATTCCTGACACACATTAGGCAACGTAGTGCCTAATAAATATTTGTTGACTCAATGAATATGGAAAAATGAAACTAAGCATTTGAAATATTATGCTACATTCCTTACAGCTCTGACTCTGCACTAATGAGTGAGGGAGGTCACTGGAAGAGTGTGAGGGCCATCGTGGGTTTCATATTTCAACAACCAGTGCCAAATCCTTTATGCCAGATGGGACAAGATGGGATGTTAAACTGCTTCTTATTACCATGTTGTTGGCCTCGATTGCCTCGGCATTATTCTCCAATTGCTTCGTCTCTCTGGATCTCTGACTCCTTATTACCTCCAGTTGGAATGCCCCACAAATCATCCTGCTTCCTTTATCCTCTCTCACCTCAAAGTAATCCTGCCATTTTGCTCCGGTTAGAGCTGTATCCCATTAAGAAGATCGCAGCAAATTCTCTCCCTACCCCTGTTTGCTCTTCAGGAAAATCATCCTCAGGAAAGGTGGATGTTACAGACACTTTTCAGAATGTATTTAGTCTGAATTTCTCTGGCCTTCCAACATTCTCCTAAGCCAGTTACCTCTGCATTTGAGCAGAATTAAATTTAAGGAGATAGAGGACTTGAATTTCTTCCTTTGAGCAGATGGAAATCGTTACATTAGAATGCTGATGACTGCAAAATCTTGGACATATTGTTTTCACAATTAGGAAATGGCAAACACAAAGTTCTCCAGTGTAAAGCCAGCATGCAAGTTCAGCTTCCATTTGCTGCTATAAATTTTGTTCTTGTTGCTGCCAGTAAACACCAACTGTTCAAGTAAAATAGTAAATCCAAATGTGCCTGTTGGATGAGAGTAAAAAATATTATATGCTGCATAAATGCTGATGCGAATGGATTTTTCAACGCACTAAACCAGGGAAGGGAAAGGAACAGAGACAGAAGTTGAACTGAAAATGACTCTCACTAAGAACTTTTTAGTTGAATGCACTAAAAAAGCTCCTGAGGAAATGTTGATTCAACATACTGCTTAAACATCAAGGGAAAAATAAACACAGAAATAGGATATCATCAGCCTTAGGGTGGGCATACTTGGAGCGCTCGTACAGATTACCAGAGAAAGCATGCACAGGTTGTGTAAATCAGGGAAAAGAAAATCCCAAAGTTTACTCAAAACCAATGGGAGCACAGGGCCCAGAAATTACTTGCTAGGGATCAATCGAATAGTTGAAAGTCAAAGCCAGTAACTGGGACAACGTGTAATACAAGGACTCAGTTACTTTCTACTCCACAGGTTTATTTTTAGGCTAATCAGCAGATTTTTGTACTCAGATCTCTCTAAAGTTTAATGTGCAACAAGATTTATCGTTCAAGCGGTAGTTTCATAAATGATTTCCTGAAGTTTAACTTCGAATTACCTAGTTTTACAATGAATTCCTCTTTTCCTTTCTCCAACCACTTTTCTTTGCTGCTGAAGAAAATCTATGAATACTGAAGTTAGCTGACCTGAAGTCTAACTATAAGTCCGATCCTTATTCCCGAGTCTGTTTCCTCACACTCACCTCACTGGATTGTTGTGAGGATTAAAAGAGATACTACCTGTTAAATGTCTGGCACAAGCCTTAAACATAAAAGGTCATTAATAATAATATTAGTTCCACATCCAGATTAGATTTTGCAAACAAACAATTTGAAAAGCAGAAAATTCAAATCAATTCTTTAGCGTGATGAGGCTCCAGGCCAAGAACCTAGCAGTGAAGATGTTCCAAAGCAGAATATTTCAGCATCTGAGAATGGCTAAGGCTTATCTTCATGGCTAAAATAAGCAGTTTAATGTAAAGCAGTCTTTCCTTCTCCCCACCTTCCCCACTCCTTCGTTTTCTTATGGAAAGGAAAGCATTTTCAGAATAATGGTTAAAATCTGTCCTTTGTAGATCTGAAAACATGGACAAATTTCATACCAAAGTCAAGATCTACTGAAAATGATAGATATATGAGGACCAGAGGCTGCTCTCAAAAATAACAGACATTGGTATCTTGAATGCATGTGAAGCCAAACATGAAGATATGAGGCCAAAGCTAAATGTTTATTTGTGTCATTGAATAAATCAATGTATCTGGTTTAACTGGTCAAATCATTTTTATTTAAATGTTCACATGTTTCAGTATTGTATTAATACAGGCTATGTTTTCAAGAGCAGAGAAAGTACCAGCGGTGGCAAATACATGTGTTCAGAGCAAAAGAAACAAATTATTTCCAGACTCCAGATTTATAGCAATTTTTTATATATACAGGAAAGTGTTAATTTCTCCTTATGGTTACTCTGAACATGTGTAAATTGTCAGAGTCTGTGTTCATTTATTTCCACAAAGAAGAACACCAGCAGAGACTCAACTAAACCAAGTTGAGCCTTACTGGGTGGGTTTGGGGGAAACTTAGGCCAATTCAGGGCAAGGCAAACCCATGAGATAGGAAGTATAAAATAATAAGAAATAGCCTTAGAAATATTTACCTTTAGAAAAGACATCTCAGTAACATCCTACATTAATAGACAAGAAGAGACACACCTGTGCTCTGTGTATGACATAGTCAGTAAGCCAAGGGGCTCACCTGGAATGACTAATCCAGCTTGAACTGAAGTCTTAATGAAAGAAACAGTGGTTTTGATTCAGAGAAGCTCAGGACTAGAAGGGAAATGTAAAAGCTAACGTCCCATGTATCTGATCCCTAGATTTCCTTTATACTGTCCTGGCAGAGAAATCACCCAACTGACACTTGAAATGAACAACTCATCCCTTTAAATCAGGCTATTCTATCTTTGAACAATATTATTTAAAAGAATGCTTATTTTGGATCAAGGCCTGTTTGTCTGTAATTTCCACTAATTGGTCCCTTTTCTATTATTCAGGTTCACACCCAAGCAGCACCCCACCTTCAGTGTCAATCAGATTTATAAATGTTAAGGCAAGGGTCATAGGGATGCCAGGCTGGCTCAGTTGGTAGAGCATACGACTCTTGATCTTGGGGTTGTAGAATTTACTTTAAAAACTAGTCATAACAAAAGAGGCAAGGGTCACAAATTAGCCCAGGTAGTAATTTTAAATAATTGTAAATTGGCTACTGACATTTTAAAATGGGAAATTACCTACAAAAGTCCATATTTTCAGCTCTCTTCAAACTTTGGAAACCCTGGAAACCATGAGCCTACATTCCTGAATGTTAATTGGCTAAATTGAGTGGGAGATGTTGCTTTTAGATAAGGAATGTGCTTGCCTGGTCATCACAGTCCTCACCACTCCCTGTTGCATCGGATTTGGGATCCCACATAACATACTTGGACCAGTGGGCTCAGTTCCCAGGAAAGGAGATATAACAATTGGCACACGGCCATGGTATCCATTGCTCCTATTATACACCATATCACTCCAGAGCTGCCAGTTTAACAGAAAACTGGATTGGCTTTGGAAAGATACAACTAAGGTGCCAGCCTGAAGATGACACCTGCAGGGTTTGAGTGCTGTCAGTCAAAATGTAATACATAGTCTGAACCCATAGCCATTGAAATTACAATGCCCTCAATAGAAAGAATTCATGGGGTCAGGAAGCAAGGGGTGGTGTGGAAGTGGCTCCCATACTGTCATTTCCAGTGAGCCACTGGGAGATTTGGTTTTGTCCCACAATGTAAGGGTCTTCTGGACTAGAGGTTCTGATTTCCAGTTGAGAGATGAAGAGATCTTCCGCCAGGGGCCACAGTACTTGTTGGGGGGCATTACATTAGTCCTAAAGTGATGGCTGCTATCTGGTCATTTTGGGTTCTTCATGCCAGTAAGATATTGGGCAAAGAAAGAAGTTACTTCATTATCCTGAAGAAGTAGGCTCCTTGCTATATAATGGAGGCAGGAGGGAGCATTCCTGGACCTTAGGGGGATTTATGGGGACATCTTCCGGTGCTTCCATGTGTGGTAATAACTGAATGAAAATTGCAGAAACTATGTGGTGTTTGTTCTGGAATGAGATTCAGCTTGTCTGTATGGGTCCTTGAGGTAAATTTACTTGGGAATCTAAAATCCTTCAGACATGCATGTCTGGCATCATCAGTATCAATTATGACTAGGGACCAGTTTCTGCATAGGGACTATAGCCTAGGTCACTAAGCCTTCCGTTGTAAATTTCTTCCTTTTTAAAATGTAAACAATCACCTCCTTAAAATTCAGTGGCAAAACAGATTGAACATAAATGGGATGTAAGTGGATTTGAGTAGAGCCAGTACAGATGATATCAATGCCTTATTTGTCTCCTCTCAGCCCTTACTAGTTCAACTTCCAGAACCTTCCAGAATTTACCACACTCCATTCCTAAGGCACTTACAGAGAGAAACCATAAACAGATCGTATTCTTCCCTTCTGCTCAATGTGAGCACTGGGCTATTATAATTTTTAGCCTATGTAGAGGTCACAAATGCAAATGCTTACCACTGAGATCAAGCCAACAACCAATGAAACCCATGGGATCAGATGTAAACCCAAATAAACAGTAAGGCTCAGTCTCCAAAGGCTCCAGCCCATTGGTCACTCAGCACAGCTTAAACAATGACCCAATCTTCTGATTTTCCAGAGACAACCTGAAATGAGCCCAGAGCCCCTTGGAAAAGACAGAAGAAAGCTGAATTTCATTGGTTAAAGGAAAATACCTGAGGTAACAAGTCTCCACCAGGGCCACATCTGGGAGAGCCAACTGAGGCAGGGTAGACCCCTGCATGTTTGAGGACAGCTGGGCAAAATCTATGCACCTTGCCTAGGGACCCCAACAAACAGATGCTTAAACTCATTCTATAACAGCCATTGCATTTACTTCAGGAAAAAAATATGATTATTCTCAGTGAAATCTGCAGACATTTTGAAAAATTACAGCACTAATCTTTCACGGAAGGAAAGCTGTTTACAGTAGGACATTTCCTCCAATATGACGCCTGTCTTCTATAACATTATCTGATGTCGTTTTGACCTAATGGAACAGGGCCACAGAGAAAGTGTCTGCAAGAGTTGGGGCAGTGTGGTATGAGAACAGCTGCAAGCTGTAATGCTGGAGCTCAGGCCAGTGGAGAGAGTCAGAGTGAATTTCTATCAATTGCTTACTATGTGCCAGGATTTACTCTAAGTATTTAACATTTAGTAACTAACTAAATACCTGTAACAATTGTATGATTCCCAAGTGTATAAATGAGGAAACTGAGGCACAGAGTGTTTTAGATTCCTTAGTATTCCAATAGTCTCACTCCAGATCCTGTGCTGCGAAGACTTTTGTACTACTTAACTTCTGTCAACAATACCAACAGAAGGATTGATTTAGATTGCCTAATAGTGGTGTGTTGTATTTCTCTCTCTGGTGTGTGTGTGTGTGTGTGTGTGTGTGTTATCTGTGTGCTTCTTACACAAATACTTATGCACAAGACTCAGTTTGATCTGGAGCTAGCTGGGGGAAAATGGGGCATATAACCGTGTATCAAAAGACTTAATTAGTGACATGATTTGTGACTGAAGTGGCTGCATAGCCTTGAGAAAAGCCAGCTCCCGAGGGCTCATTTACTCATGTATGGAAAGGAGGTGTTTAGACCAATCACCTTCTCATTTTCTTTTTTCCCTGGACAGTATATCATCCTGTCCCAAACCTCTAAGGTGTCCTCGGAAAACAAAAATTACAAACCTCGAATTTCTTTAAGAGTGAGGGGTTATTCATTCTGAGTAGAACCACCACTTCCAATGGAACAAAAAGTTTAGGAAATGAGGCAACCCCCTACATACACACCTAGTACTATTGCCAATTATCTGCTCTAAAGCCAAGTTTCAACTAAAGGTAAATTCTTGGTGGTTATGGTAGTATGAGAGTCAGATAGGCTAAACACCATGAACTCTCTCCATGGGAATCTGGGAGGGGTCATTGTTTCTTCCAGGCTGTTCTTGTATGGTGGATTAGCAACCATACTGGGTAGCTTCTATTCGATGAGAAGGATATGTGTTAGTAATTTCAAAAAAGTTACCGACTCTCTTCTCTTTAGTAGGTGACTCTATTTGACCAAAAGTTCCCAAAAGGAAGCCCTCTAAGCCGTTGTCAGCCTTCTGTAGATAAACCCTGAACTACAGATGGTGGATATAGATGAAGGTGGTTTGTGTGTGGAACATCCAGTCTGGTTTGGAACATCATATAAGCACCTCAGTAATCAACTGCTCTATCAACCCAAAGATTCTGACTCCAGGTGGGGTTTGAAATACTCAGCTGGGCCAACCAACTGCTTCATGCAAATACTCTTTCTAATTGGAGAAAGAGCAAAAGGTAAGATACATGACACAGAAGCTCAAAGAGGTACACTTGCTACACTTATTCATGTAAAGAGCTGCACCAGAGATATCATCGTGTTGACCATCCATGGATAAGACAAAATCTTCCCTGTCTCTAGAAGACTTCAGAGTGCTTTAAATGTTCTCATGGGCCTGTCAACTATGTTTTCTACATACCTTCTGCCATTGTCTCCCTCTTCCTCTCTAGCAGCCCTTTATTCAAGTCCGTGGCTTGTATAGACTTAAATGCAACGAAACTGTTGGCTTTGTTGATGCGACCATCAAGAAAATACTAATGTTCACAAGAGGCTGCTGTCTCTCAAAAGGCCCAAAGCCACCAGTCCCCAAGAAGCCCGTGGAGTGTTGATTCCCTGAAGAGTGGTGAAACTGCCTCTCTGTCAAGCATTGCTCTTTGTCACATGAATCTCACAGTAATGTGACCTGTGCACAAAAGACAGGTGACCTCAAAGTCTCTCATGAGACAAACTCGGTCATTTTCTGGCCTTAACCTTTCTCTCAATAGAGTCAATAACTGAATGTAATGAATCCCAGGAAAAATAGACAACTTCCTCTTTCCATTCTCTCAATTTCTCCTTCTATCATAGAAAATGGAACACAAGAATAATCCTCCTCCTCCTTCAGTCAACACAAAAGCACTGATACTCATTAACCCATGAAAATGGACAAGATTCCTTCCTATAAGCAATAGGGAAATTCACCCTGGTCTGGGTTCACTCACCCCTAAAAATCCCAGAAAACTGGAAGACAGTAGATTCTTAGAGACTTCCTGGTTCAACTCTTTCATCTTTCAGATAAAAGCCAGAGAGGTGAAAATCTTGCTTGTGGCAACACAGGTCTTTCCTGGGTCTCTTGACTCTTGCTTAACACTCAGTAACATAACACTTCTAAAATAGCTCAGTATTAATTTTTAAAAAGCTAGTTTATCAGCTGCCTACTACAGTGGAAGTCTTTTTGGTCCATGAATCCATCTCTTTGCACCTAGTTGTCTGGGTTTCCAGGACAACCTGGAAGGGGCTTCGATTACCTGTGGACAGAAACAAATATACAGTAGGGCTCAAAGATTCTTAAAGGGGTCAAATGCCTCCTGCCCCTTAGAAACTCAGCTGGCCATTAGGATTCAGGTTTTTTGTTGGCTTGGTTTGGGTTTTGTAATAAATATTTAGTCTATTTTCTTTTTTTCCCCTTCCGTTTTATTGAGATATAATTGATGTACAGCACTGTATAAGTTTAAGTGTAACACATAATTACTTGACTCACATGTGTTGTGAAATGTTTACCATAATAAGGGGTTCAGCTTTTTAACTGTTTGGACTCAATGAAGGCTAAACAGACTTTAGGATATCTGTGAAGACAAGTGTGATGAGATTGGTTCTTGGCTTAAAAATATCTATGAATGTCTTTAAAAAATAACTTGTGAGGTTATTTTATTCCTTAATTTCAAAGAAATACATATTCATCACAGGAGATTTAGAAAATCTAAGGAAAAAATTATCTATAATCTCACTACCACTAGATAATAACGATCTTTAGCATCTTGGCATACTGACTCTTCCAGTCTTTGTATCTCTCTCTCATCACACATTTCCAGGAAGGGATTATACCATAAATACTCTTGTTATCTGACATTCTTACTATATGATAATCACACTGCCACGTCATCAAATATTCTTTCACAGCAAGATAGTGTTCCATTGCTTGGATGCACCAAAGCTTATTTAATATTTCCCCCTTTAGTCCATCTACTACCAGCAGTACTGGTGAGCATTAAGGTTATTTCCAATTTTTTAGAATTTTAAGCTTTGAGGCCAGTAATTCCTTTCTAGGAAAATCAATTAAGATTCTTTACTTAGGATAAATTTCTAGAAATGGAAGCTGGGTCAAGGAGGACTAAAAATTTTAAGACCTGTGGTTCAAGATGTGTCTTCTGACAATAATTGTTGACTGAAAATGCTATGGGAGGATAAGAAGATTCTGGCTTCTCTTGGTGGCTAGATTTGAGGCTTCAGCTCTATACCTATTCAAGTATAATGGCTCTACCTTTTATTTCCCTAACTCCTCGTTTTCTAAGTCAAATTTTTGAGGTATAATTTACATACAGTAAAATTCACCCCTTTCTGGTGTACAGCTTTATTAATTCAGAAAAACACATATGGTTGTGTGTGTAAGTACCACTACAGTCGAGCTACAGAACATTTTCAGCCCCAGAAAGTTCTCTCATCCTACCCCAGCTCCTGGCAGCCACTCCACTATTCCTAGTTTTTCCTCTTCCAGCATGTTATTTAAGTGGAATGATAGAGCAGGTAGCTTTTTAAGTCTGACTTTTTTCACTTCACATAATGCATTTGAGTTCATCTATGTTGTTATCTTAATCACTAGTTCACTTCTTTTTATTTCTGAGTCATAGTCTCTTGTATCAATGTACCAGAGTTTGTTTATCCATTTGCCAGGTGGTGGTTATTTGGGTTGTTTCTAGTTTGAGGAGATTATGAATAATGCTGTTGTAAGCATTCACATATAGTTTTTTTGTGTGGACATAGTTTCACTTCTCTTGGGTAAATACTCAAGTGCTCAGCCATACAGGTGACATTTAACTCTATAAAGAAGTGTTAAATATTTTCCAAAGCAGCTGGACCATTTTGCATTACTACAAGGCATGCCTGAGAATTAGGATTGTTTTACATTCTTAAGTCTTGATCTTGCAGTGTTTAAATTTTAGTCAGCAAGGAGATGTGTATTAGTATTTTATTGTGATTTTAATTTGCATTTTCCTAATGACAAATATGTTAAGTATCTTTTCCTTTGTTCATTAGCCATTTATATATCTTCTTCAGTGAAGTATCCAATTCTTTTGCTCATTTTTACTGGGTTATTTTTATTTTTATTTATCAGACTTCCTTATATATTCTGGATACAAGTGTTTTATAGTAAATGTGTTTTACAAATATTTTTCCCCAGTCTGTGGCTTGCTTGTTCATTTTCCTTTCTTAACCATGACTTTCAAAGAACAGAACTTTCTAATTTTGATGATGTCCTCCTTATCATTTTTTTCTTCTGTAATTCATCATTTTTGTGTCCCAGTTAAGAAATCTTTGCCTTGCTCATGGTTGCAAAGACATTTTCCCCTATATTTTCCTACAGAATTTCATAATGTTAGGTCTTACATATGGGTCTAGGTTCCATTTTTGAGGGTTTTTTTATATGTTGTAAGGAATGGGTCAAGGCCTATGATTTCACATATGGGTATTCAAATTCCAACACAATCTGTTTAAAAAGTATGCTTTCCCTATTGAATTTCTTTGGTTCCTTAGTGTTTGGAGATTGTGAATAAAGTTGCACATTTGTGCAACTCCTTTAGATTCTATTCTTTCTCATTAGTGTGTATTTTATCCTTTCATAAATACACACTCCTGATTAAAGTAGCTTTATAGCAAATCCTGAAATCAACTTTGTCCTTTTTCAAAATTGTTTTCACTGCTGTTTCCTTTGCTTTCCCATAAAAGTTTTAGGATCAGTTTGGTGATTTCTAAAAAAAAGAGCTTACTGGGATTTTGATTTGGATTACCTCAAATCTATAGATTGATTTGGGAAGGACTGACATCTTAATAGTGAATTCACTCACTCACTCACTCACTCACTCAATAGTGAGTCTTTCTGGCCACCTTTTGATGCCAAATCATTTCTTCTACCTTGGATTATAAAGTCAGTTACTCAAGTGATTGTTTTTCTTTACAACGTGGCCTCCTGATTGGATATGCACTGGATCTTATCTATCTTGGCAAATAATGCATACTGACTCTAACCTTAGGGGGCATAGAATCACCTAGTATGGTACATTGAAATCACAGGCTTATGTTTTTACTTCTCCCTTTAACCATACCTATACCATGTAACTTTGAAGTACCCTCCTACTATGGATAAGGGTAACCTGCTCCACTTTTTGATACTGGGCTCAACAGTGTGAACACCTTTGTCCTATAGAATTTTGTTTTCTGAACTTGTTTTCTGGTACCTTTGCCATCACCTTGAGATTTAAGTCTGCTAGAGAACAAGAGGCATGTGAAGCAAAACCAAACTGCCCCAGTCATTCCAGCCAAGGGCAGCCTAGATCAGCCTAAATCAGCTGACAGCCAACTGACCCCCAGATACGTGAACATGCACAGTCAAGATCAACATAACTGTCTAGCCAGTCACTCCAGATGCACTCCCAATCCCAGAATCAAGTAAAACTATAAAACTATGGAGAACTCCGTTTCACTTCATTTTTATTTTTAATCACAAAGAGGTTATATTGTCTTAACCCTTTTGGTAAATGATTGAGCATCCTGACTGTGTTATGAGGATGGCTCTAGAGGAAAAGGTCAAAAGAAAGACAAGCAACCAAAAATGATTAATCAACTTTTTTTTTTAATCAAAGTTCTTAGAACTATTTGCTGAATTATGCTTTTTCTTTAATAGCTATCCTTTGAGGTACGAATGCCATCACATAAAGATAAGAATCATAACATTGAAGACATGTTTATGAAGTTTAAACCACTAACTTGGCCGCCATTGAAATGCATTCAGCTCCTCCCCGCTGTGCTCAGAGCCATCCCAAAGGCTGGGCTGGCAAAGGTTCCTGCTACTGCTGCCTCTTCCCCAGCTGGCACCACAGGCTATGAGATAAATGTAGGCATTTAACCCACATTAAAGAGCATTTGGAAGTATTAGAATTTGTGTTTTTCGGGGCTTTGACATGGGACACATTTCTAATCAGTGGGGTGTGTTTAGATCAGAGGCCTTTAACAACAGGATGATTTTTACACAGCTTAAATTCCAGTGTCTCCTAATGGAGTCAAAGAAAAGACAGATGCTCCACAACCACGCTGCTGTCAAGGGCAATAGCCCCCATAAGAGGGGCCTCCAGGGCTCAGGACAGAACCTCACCACAGTCTGTCCGTCTTTAAGAAAGCTCAAGGTGGCCTGGTGTACTCAAGACTCTGGCTCTTGGCAGTTGACTCATTTGGTTTATTTTGTTCACTCACTCTTACCCAGTCTCCTGATGATTTTGTCATTTACCTATAAATTACATTGCCTCCTTGATGAATGAAAATAGACTTTGGGAAAACCAAATTTGGTTTAGATTAAATTCTTAGGGGAAAAATATAAAGCACTAGTCTCTGAGGCCAGTCTGGGGCTAGGCACATAATTTAAAAGGGGTGGTCAAAAAAGTCAAGCTTTATGAAATATTCTGAAAAGCAAAGCAGGCCTGAGTTGATAGTGTCTACAAGTGTGTTTACGTGAAAAGAATAAATCAAAGCACATTCAATAAAAGCGATAAGATACAGATGATGTGATGGAGTCACATATACTTGGGTTCAAATCTCTTCTTTATCCCTTACCAGCTGTGGGACAGAGTCTCAGTTTCCTCTATTCTAAAATGGGGACAATAAAAGAACTTACTTCAAAGCACTGTCATAAACTTTAAAAGAAATAGTATATAGAGAGTGACTGATACTGTCTGCAACTGGATATGTACTCAATAAAAAGTAGTTAGTATTGTTAGTATCATTGCCATTATTTCTAGTGAAAATGCTTTGATGTGATGTTATGTCAAAAACAACCAGGATACAAAGTTTTATCTGCAGTATATTTACAATTGCGCTGAAAATAATAATAGGGAAATGTTGCAAATACATTGAAAATTCTTGTATGAGTTCGGATTATGGGTGGCTTCCTTCTTTTCTATTATACAAATTTTCTGCTTTGATATTATACTAGATTTATGATTAAAATACTTAAAAATGAAAATTATTTTCTTGTTAACAATATCATTTATGTAGTACCCTTCATGGTATTCTTACTAAATAGTTTAACCTGAATCTAGTCATCAAGAAACCATCATATAAGGTGACAGTGGGATATCTTGGAAAACAATTTCCTTGACCTCTTCAGAAAGATAAATGTTGTGGGGAAAAAAAGAAAAAGCAAGAGGACTGAGAATTGTACTGTAATATAAGAGACCCAAAAGATAAAGCAATCAAATATAGTGTGTGAATCTTGATTGGATCTTGGATCAGAGGAAAAAATTTTAAGTCAATTTTAGGAAAATTGGAAAATTTAAATAGCATTTGTATGTTATATGATATATGGTAATGTTTCTTGGCTATGATGAAGAAAGTATCATTATGTAACAGAACACCCTTATTCCTAGGAAATGCATGCTGAAGTATTTATGAGTGACATGTCATGATATTGGCTATATAGCTATATCTATATATCTGTGTATCTATCTATCTATCTTATCTCTCAAGAGAAAGGAAGCAAATACAAATAAATATTTCAAAGCTTCAAGGAAACTTAGAGGTTTAATCAAAATGATAGGCAGATAAATCAAGTGAGTTAAAGGTCAAAGTGGACCAGATTAAACAAACAGATAAACAAACAGCCTTAGTATGGTTAGTTGTGTTTCATTTTCTCAGAATATTAGGTCTTCTGAAGGGATAGAAAATTCTATTACTATAGTCCCCAGAATTTCCAGTGCCTGAAACCTCCTGTCTCCAAGGGAAACAGGATAAGGTTTTAAAAGTCATATTAGTTATTACATTAATAACATTATCTATGGTTTAAAAATTTTTAAGATTTTATTTAAAGTGATTTCACATCTGTTAAGTGCTTTGAGTCTCACAAGAAGCCAATTGGAAATGGTTGTACAGTCTTACGACATACTTTCACTGTGATTTATTTTACACAGATTTCTTACTTCTACACACAATTCCCAGCGGACTGAAACCATGTCATTCAAACATACATATGTATGTATGCACTTATATATTTTATTCCCTGATTCCCTGAAGTACTCAGCATCCAGCTTGATTTTAGTCATTCTCATTATTGCTTATTTGATCCAATGAATAATACAAGGATGGTAAGATACAATCCCTGCCCTGAGGCATGTATGGGCTCTTAGGAGACCAACATGTAAGTGAGCAATTAGAGTAATATGTTATGATATAGATCAGTACAGAGTGCTACCGAAGAGAGAAGAGGTGTCTCATTCCAGGTTAGGGACTACGGAGGCCCAAAGGGCAACAGACTGTGAAGGTGACCTCTTCCCCAGAGTTCCTGGAAAATGGCTGCCACTCCTGAGTCAGAGGACATAGATTGAAGAAGCATCTTGTCCTTATTACCGTGGGGTCCCCATAAGGAGATAATGTACAGAAGGGCAACCACCAGACTCTGAGTCCCTTTGATTTTCTTGTTGGCCCCCAAGGCCATTTGTGCAGATTGGAAAGGAGCACCAGTAAAGTTGTAGTCCCTGAGTAGTAATTAATGTTGTAGAAGAGCCAACAAGACAGGAAATTTCTTCGGCTACAAGGAGAAGGATTGGGGAGCCTTCCTTCCTACCTGCCCACGCACTCCCAGCAGAGGTAAAAGGGTGAAAAATGAGAATGAAACTGCTCAAATATCCCTCCAGTTATCCCTAACTTCAGCATGCTACACCAGGGGAATGTCTGAAGAATTTTGGAGGATGGGTATGGGCATTCCAAACAATCCAATGATTTTATCATTTCAAATTGAAGTGTTCATTTTGAATATGCTTGGTTAATAATTATTTATAGACTTTTTCCAGCAATTGTCCTTCAGTGGGCTCTCAGCCCTATTGTCTGGGAACATCATAAACACTCCAGCATGTCCTTAACATTTGTATCTGTACGCTCCAGACTCCAATGAAATGAATATTGCTGACCCAGGGCTGCTTTGTTCAGTTCCTTTACCAGAATTGGAATCATTATAAGCTCACCCAGACCAAAAAAGCCACTTGGCAGAATTCTGATGTTTGAACCTTGTGAACAAAAATAGTGATATATAGTGACAAGTATCATTTTGTCATAGGAATTCACGAGAATGAAAGCCAAAATATTGCTTGCAATTTACATTGTTCACGCATTTTACAATTGTCCAAAACTGATCTCTGTGCAGATGCTGAAGTTCTATTTCCAGGGTCAGATGAAAGCAAACACAAAAGAGCCTGTCTTGTGTGTGTGTTGGGGGAATGAAAACATACCATGCTTTGCCAGCAAGAAAGAGTCTACCCTCCCAACTCTGGTCTGCACATTGGGAGTGTTTTCCATCTGAGGAAGGACATGGTGCAGGATGGACTTAGAAAGGACTGGGACAAAGCAAAATTTATTGAATATTTACCCTTGTCCTCTGGAACTGCAAAACACAAAGACAGGTAATCTGTGACAATTCTCTCAAATAGACAGCAAAATCTTGAGTCACTCTAAAATATAGTTTGGTAAACCACACACTCGAGTGTGGGAGTAAGCCCCTAGGAAAATAATTAAAAATCATTTTGGAGACAGTGCTGGTGAATAAAATTGTTAACATTAATACTAGCAGAATGTGTATTCTAGTCCAGAAATAATGAGATGAGGTGTGTCTGTGAGAGAGAGAGAGAGAGAGAGAGAGTATGAAAGCATGATGAGATGGAGGGGGAGTAAGCCTACTCTACAATCCTATGACCCTATCAGATTGGCTCCTCATTCAATAAAAGAGGAGTGGCAAAACTTTGATTAATGATGATATCATTGACACAGATCTTAATTCTCCAGAGAGACTATTTGAAGAGGGTAGCACTAGTTAGATGTGTAGATTTTGGGATGTTTGTCTACATATGTCTCCATATGTCTATTACAGATCTGTAGAAATAAAGATAACTCAAATGGGAACAAACAAGCTATTTTTTCAGCTTGTAGCACAGGAGTCATCATTTGTGTTTGGCAGAAGTACTTAGGCAGGTAGAGCAGTAGGAATGCTTAAGAGTGAAAAAGGGTGAAGGCTACATGTATACTCCAGAGGTTACTGGGGAACCTGGAAGTGGTGCATCCTATGTGATTGATTTGGAGAGTGTATTGGTCCTGAGTTGGAAACAGAGGATTAAAAATAGGGAAGTTGGACAGCATTGATAAGTTCCTGACTATCCTGCAGCAATAGCGGCAGAGCTGGTGAGTCAGAGCTCTGTCTACATGTATGGGCTGGCCGTTATCCATCTACGTATTCCCCTGGGCTGAGGCAGGTCTCCAAAATTGGTCCTAGGTGCTTGGAGATGTTCATTTCCTGTAGTTCCTTTCATCATTCACCCATTTGTGCTTGAGGCAATGGGTACCTGGAAGACACACCATGGCCCAGGAAGTTTCTGTTGGCCCAAGTTTCTGTGGACCAAGTCTCAGCCTGACCCTCCATCCTGACTGTACTTTCTGCTTTGATTTCATGGCTCCCCATTTGAGGATGATCCTCTTGGACTGCCCTATTGAGATTGGAAACTTCACCTCCTAATTCAGGACTTTGTTCTGATAGTGGAACCTCAGGAAACATCTGGTAGACCCTTCCACCTTACCTCCTTACCTATGCTAGCGCCCTCCAGGACCTCACCAACAGGACTTTCCAATCCATCCACCCAGGAGGAGTATCAGGGCTATTATATAAGGCTAAATGGAAGCCCTGCCCTCTGAACTACTACTTAACATATGATGCATGCTTTAAAATCAACTTTTAAAGTATGGAGTCCATGGAGATAAAAACTGGGAAGGAATTAACTCTCAGAGAGAAAAAAAGAAAAGAAAAGAGAAAAGAAAACAAAACAAAAGGAAAAGAAAAGAGTAGAGAAGAGAAGAAAAGAAAAGAAAGGAAAATGGAAAATTAGCTAGGGACCAGGGGATCTATTGGGACCATGACAGAACTGCCCTGTGGTTGTGACATTATCAGAAACACCAAATCTATTCTTGGTATATTTTATCTAACAATGGAAAACTCAAATCTGTAAAGTAATTGTGTTCTTTATTTTAAGTACTATGCAAACTTCCTAATCAAAAGCCAGGCTGTCAAACTGAGGAGGAGGAATTCCCAGAACTGGCCTGAGGAAGAAGGAATGCAGTTAGTGAGGCCCTCTCTCTGCTGTGCTTTTGGACGTTATATTGCTTTCCTGTGACATCTCATACTGGTTTTTTAAATGGCATCACTTTTAAGCAAGTCCCCATGAAGCCTAGCACCCAGCTACTCTCAAGACTTGTTGACATCTTATTCCCCATGATAAACTCTCCATCAAGGACAGAAGAGCATTTATCTTTGCCTTAAAAAAATTAAACAGAACAAAGGAGAAGAAGAAAAGAAAAACTGGCTTAGAGGACCCTCCTTGCAGATTGCTTAATCATCGGCCAGATGATGCCATTACAGGCCCAAATTCCTCATTTCCTTGGGAGTCATTTTACAACTGAATTCTAGCTTCTTCCCCTTTGCAGAAACCTAGGAACTAGATGGTTTCACAACTGGCAGTGATGTTAAGCCATGCTCCAGGCTCACCCCATGCCAGGTTATAAGAGAAGATGGGTAGACAGGTCGGGCTTGCAAAGTTCTCTCCCCAGCAGTGCCCAGACTATGGATCCACTCCACGATGAAATGACAAGGAATAGTGGGGATGAGAAGAGACCCTTGTTTTTCCTTTTTTTTTTTTCTTTTTAAAACATAAATAGAATTTAAATTGAATTGTCTACGAATGAAAGGAGAAGTAGAAGTAAAAATAGGCTGCATGGGGAAAATAGAGCTCTGTACAAAGCTGTTTTCATTAACTAGTATAACTCACTTATAAGGTCTTTTGGTAAGGTTAAAGGTGGTAGGCTGCTACCCACACTAGCAGAGCACTCTGGGCCCTGAACCATGTGTCACAGGCCCTGTGCTAAAGAAGCTTCAGGGCCCTGGTTTGGGGCTCCAGGGGGAGTGGAGCTGTTGATGCAGAAACACACACCTCCTTGTGTTCCTCTCTCCTTCTAAGGCTCCTAACTCAGCAAATGAAGGCATTAACGGGTTTTATTTCTACCTATATGACTAGCAAGAAATCTGTGGGTTGCTATATTAGTCTCACTCAGCCATCTACCACTTCCCCATCTATCTCTCATTCCATAGTTTTAATATCCACTGACAATCCAGGCTGGAATCAGTTATTCACTAGGGACCACAGAATGGTAATTCTTTAATCCTATCATTCCTTCTACATTTATTAAATGGTATTCTCTTGTAATTTTTTTTCTTTTTAAAATTTATTTTTAGTATGTTGTTCTCTTTGTGATTAGCAAGTAATCTGTGGGCTGATTTTGACATTTGCCACAAGTCAGTAGAATGAAATTTTGAATATGCTATATATTCAAGTCAGTCTTTCCCCCTAACTCTTTGTAACCCCCCCCCCCATTTTTTTAAACCAAAGGCACAGTGCTAGGTGCTTTAATGGTATTACGGTATTCATTCATCTAACAGATGTGTACTATAAGCTAGATGCTGTTCCAAGGGCTTAGAATACAGTAATGAACAGATAAAAATCCCTACCTCATAAGCTTCATTCAGCAGAAGAAAGGCAGATAAACATAAATGAATAAAATATATACAGTAGATGGTTGTAAGTGCAATGAAGAATAAAGGAGGCAGGGAAAGAGAAGTATTTCAATTTTGAATAGAATCAGTAGAATCCCTAAGAGGGTGACATTTGGGTAAAGACCCTAAGATCTAGGCCATGCCAACATCTGGAGGAAGAGCACTCCAGGTGGAAGTAACAGTATGTGCAAAGGCTCTGAGGCAGGCATGAGCCTGGCCTGTTTAAGAAATAACAAGGAGACCAGCATAGGTACGGGGATACTTAATATGGTAAGAGGTCAGAAAGAGGGATGAGGCAACAGATCCTGCAGGGTCTTTCTTGTGGGCCATTGTCAAGATTGTAGATTTACTCAAAGTGATGTGGGTAGCCTTTGGAGGATATTGAGTATAAGTGACATTATGTGACTTAAATTTCAACAGGGTCTCTTTAGTTGCCAATTATCCCCCACACTCATAGAGAAGTCTGTTACCATCCTTTTTATGCCAGAAGGAATCAAGACTCACAGAGGTTAATAAGTGATGTGCTCCAGGTCACCACCTATTAAGGAGGAAAGCCGTGATTCATTCCAGGCTGTTATCTATCCATTTATAAAATAAAACAGACTAACAAACTCTGTTATTAAGGATGAAGTGGGGTTGGGGTTATCTGTGCTGAGGGAAGGCATAGCTCCCCAGCCCAGGGGTCTCTGAAAACTTGTCCTCCATTCTCCTCTCTGTTGGGCAACAAATGTTGAGATGCTTAGCCCAGGGCAAAGATATGCTATTAATCTCCTCTTTTCTCATTGAGCCTTATCTTTACAAAAGATGACATTTCCAAAATCGTGAGTGCAATAAACTTAAGGCCATAGAGCATGACTCTTTAGAAGACAGTTTCATGAGCTGTAAAAAGTAATCATGGTTTGTCAAGTCAGCAAACCTCTCCCCTTCGGCCTTCTAACCCGCACTAATTGCCTGTTTTGGAAAGAGCACACTTTTTTTTTTACTTCTCAAAGCCACTGATGGGGGAGAACTCTTTCTTTACCAGAGGACCCTGCATGTCAGCTCTGACCACTTGGGGCTGATAAGAAAATTTTACTCAACGGTTTCCTCTTGGCCTCTCTGCTGGGGAGACAGGCTGCTGACCAAAGAATTGTAATAGCAGCTGGAAGATGGCAAGTTCCATAGTGTAATCCAAGGAAAGTCCAGTTTGTCCAATAAGCAAATATTTTACTTTGGTAAAATTATTTCTGTAATCTTCTTTTGCATTGCACTGGTCTATTTGAGAAAAATCAGCTTTCTAGCGTAATTAATACAAAAATAAGCATGTTGTCTTTTTTTAAAAAAAGAATGACATATAAGCAGTGCCACATTTGACAATGTACTGGAAATATAACCATACTTTTTAAACTCAATTTACATAAATTTGAATGTGAATGGTATCTATTATTGAGTCTTCAATGCTTAGTGCTTTGGCTGGAACAGAATCCTTTATGAATAACGGGAAGGTCCATGTTCTGTCAATCAGGTGTAACAAGATAGTGAGGATCTGTCACCTGCATTGTCAAAATACCTGTTTGGATGAGGACTATGACATTTGGCTCATGCCAGTGAGACTTTCTCTGTAGTCAGAGCCAAGATTATGAAGTGTGCTCATACTCAAGGCCTCATTTGAGGCTTATAATGAGCCTGTGGAGGGGCTGTTGCCTCCTCTGTCTTACAGGCAGGGCAACAGGCTTAGGGAAGTAAGCAGCTTATCTGATAATGCTCAGCAAATACGAGTTCAGATTCCAAACCAGGTCTCCTGAGTCTAAAGCCCAGTAATCTTGGGTAACCTTCACTGTTGGTATGACATTGCTACAGCTCTGATTTCACAAAGCAAGCTTCCCATCATCCCCTATGACCCTTCTCAGAAAGGATTGTTGTTTTGGTTGTTGAGGATGACCAAGAACCAGCTGTGCATTCAGTGACCTGCTCAACTATTTCATAGGCCTGGGACGTTGTCTAGGACTAAAGAGACTAGTGAATTCAAAGTATCAGATGGACCCTATCTAAGGAATGTAATAGGTCCCTGTCTCAATGAGTTAGTCCATCATCCATCTGCAAAGGATTTTTCTACCATACTTCCTTTTCAACAGAGATTTAATCATTTTATTGAAGTTTTCTATGGGAAAGTGTTCAATGATCAACAGAGCTCATTTCACACTACCTACTATATTCTAATCTTAGAAATTCACACTGTACTTGGCAATGGAGAAACTCTGGAAATCCCACATCAATAAACAAACAAAATTTTAATTTTGTTTAACACACAATTTCTTAACCTTATTTGAGCGTAGTCTTTGTTTGCCAGTATAATGTCTATTAACGTCTCAGAAACTCCATGGAATATGTTTTGGAAACTCCATCAGAGACTCCCCTCTAGAATACAGTTCCTTTAAAGAGAGTTTTTTGTTTCTCTCTCACCTTCTAGATTAGTGCCTGCCATATAGAAAGTGGTTATTAAATATCATCTGAATGAACACATAGAGCATTTTCCTTCATTTTATTCCTGATGTTCTCATGTTCTAGAGAAACTCCTCAAATGAAAAAAAAATCCCTTAATTACTTATTTGAACAAATACCACACTCTGATGGACACATTTATGACAAAACCTCCAAATTAAATGACTGAAATATTTTTCTATGTTGCATAGAATATTGAAAAGTAAAAGTCATAGTACACTAGTTGAAGATCAAACTCAAATATTAAGTAGTTATTTTTTCACATTGTAGTCTACAAGACACCCAAATTTTTGGAAGAAAAGTAAAAACTGATCATTCTGATACTGTGCACACAGACGGCAAGAATCTTTATATTGAAAAACAGCTGCTTGACTGGCCATTTTTCACACATCTTCCCAATGTTGGGTGCAGGGAGGACTCCATGGCTGCAAACCCTTCATGGAAAGAAAAATCGCAATAAATTTCCCCTTCCTTGAATGGGTATTGTGAGAACTCAGAATGTTTTCAAAGAAAACAGCATAGACTACACAATACCAAAACTGGGTTTTTTCAAACTCATTAGCAAGGGCTATTTTTAAAAGTCAGTAAGATTTTAGAATTTTAGAGCAAAGCAGGCCTTGGAGATCATTCAGCTCCATGCCTTCATTTGATAAATGAGTAGAGACTCAAAGTAATTGAGTGACTTCTCCCAAGGTATGTAGCTTAAACTGATAGTAGTGGACAATGTTTGAGTTCTGCAGCTTCCAGTATGTTTTTTCTACAACACTGCTGACTTTCTCACCATATGGTCTTTTTGAGAGTGGCCATGCAGAGGTGGTGCCCAAGTATCAGGGGAGTACTTGGGATGAGAATCTCAGAAATAGGAGACTCCTAGAGACTAGGTGATCCCATCTCCTTATTTTCTGGGTAAGAAAATGTAGAGAACAAGTGAGGATAGCTGGGACCATTGCCCAGTGAATTCAGGGTTTTTTAGAGCAGGGCTTTCTAAAAGAACTCTCCGCAGTGACAGAAATGTCTAATATAGTAGCTATTAAGTACTTGAAATGCGGCTAGTGCAACTGAAGAACTGAGGTTTCTGGTTTTTATTTTAGATTTTTATTTTATTTATTGGGACAGAGAGAGAGAGAGAAAGCATGAGATGGGAGAAGGTCAGAGGAAGAAAGAGACTCCCAGAGGAGCTGGGAGCCTGATACCTGACTCGATCCCAGGACTCCAGGATCATGATCTAAGCCGAAGTCAGTTGCTTAAACAACTGAGCCACCCGGGCGCTCAAGAACTGAGTTTTTAATTTAAATTTAAATAAGCCCCCAATGACTAGTGGCTATCATGCTGGACAGCACGGCTCTAAAGGGCTAGTCTAGATATATTCCATTTATTGGGTTTATTGTACCATCCTCCACCAGGATATGGTCATGCCTAAACTCCTAAAATGTGTCATGTTACATAGCATTGTATTATATGTTTTATAAACATAAGAAAATCAATATGAGGAAATGAGGAGAAAAACCATCCTCATTTGTGACTAAACAAATAACACCAGATCCAACATAAAGGTCATCGCAGATAGTCATTTTGCTTACTATAAATCTATCTTCTCTGTAATCTTGGGAAGGAAATAAATCCATGAGAATGTATAGAAGCTATATGTAACCCTCCTGCATCCTTTTGTTTTTGAGTGTTCAGATGATCTCTAAAATGATTACAGACTATTTCTATGTATAAATACATAGAAATATTTTGTAAAGGCCAATCTCTTTTCACCCCTTTCCAGCTAAATAACTTCTTGCAGAGACACACACTAATCACATCACTTAAGAAAAAAACCAGGCAGGGAGTTTTGTTTTCTTCTGCCATGTATTGCCTCAGAAGCTAACTGAAACCTCTTGACTTGCCCACCAGCTAGCTGTGTCCTGTATCCAATTAGTTTCAGTAAATTATTAGAAAAAGAAGAGCACTGTTGAACCAAGAGCTGCATACAATATTTAGATTTACAAACTAATACAGTATAAAGGCTTCCTAAGAAGTTTTCATGCTTCCTTCTGAAAGACTGGCTCCTTTAAATGATACCATTGATCCCAACTTCAGACAGTTGGCCACAGAGAAGTCAGGCAGTGGACACTCAGAGAATTAATTCAAAGCTGGGGGGTGGGGTGCTAGCTCCATGGCACGTTAATGCTTCAGGACTCAAAAGGCCAATGTTCTTGTATCTTCACGTACTTTACCAGACAATTCAGCTTTCTTGTCCTGATAAAGTCTGGCCTCGAAGACTTGTTTTTCTATGTCCATCTTCCAGGAGAAAACAAAAAGTTAAACAAGATGGAATTTGTCTATATGAATATTTTCTCCCTTTTTGCATGGCCAGACCTCCTCTTCTTAAAATATCTCTATGTGTCCGCAGAAGGCAAGAGTGATCTACTGCTGGGATAATCCATGTGCTACATTTGTAGCAAGAGAAAGTCAATACAGGCTGAAATTGGAATTTCAAGATTTTTCCCATTATCTAATTTTATCTAAGACTCTGCTTGATAATGGGGAGGGTCACAGGCAGGGAATCAGAAGGGAAGCTGCAGACTTTGTCTCTAGAGAATTTGTGGTGAACACTGTCTCAGAAGTACTCTGACCACAGAGAAGATTAGGAGACCAAATGAATCCCATGGGGCCATGAGCCCAGAAAACTGTTTATGAACCTTTTTTTGGACCTACATGAAAGAGGCCAAAGCAAGTTGTAACAAAGCTTCTAAAAGTTGAGACACTCTTTGATGTGACTCATTAATTCAAGGAAAGGAGAAAATAATACAGAAATCATTAAAAAAAAAAAAAAAAGCAACTTGGTCACATTATGAACATCTTTTGATCCAAATCAAGATTCCTAATAGTAAACTAAATATGTTTGTGTATGTGTAGGCTATATTTGAAATCAGTAGAGGAGTACAAATGTCTGAAAACTGGCACATCAAATTGTTCAGTTCAAACCTGCAGGTATGCCAGAAGGAGTATTATTTTCCCCAATCAAGCAACAGAGAAGAGAGATATTTGAATTTTTTACTGACTTGTGAATGTAGGTCATTACTTCCAACAATCAGGCGGAAAATAGCATCTTGGTTCAATGTAATGCCACTGGGTATGTAATAACAAGCTGCTTTGAAAATGTAATTACTTTTATAGAAATGTAATTCTTTCATATTTTGTTTTGTTGACAGACAGACTAGGCAGCCGCCAGAGAAGTGTCGTTGGGACACTTTTCTCAGAAGCACATGCCTCACTTTAGCCAAGAAAAGAGAAAAAACTTGATCAGTGTGTATGTGTGTATCATGAAACACTTAATCAGAAAGATATACAGATCTTTCTTTTCCATAATCATGAGACCTGATATTTTCTCGAGGGAAATGTTCCAACATGAGAAAGAAAGTACATAGTTCAAAAAGCCCATGTTTTCAATTTGCCACCACATGGTTTAAATTATCTATGTATTTATTAAGGGCGCTAAATAGGCAGCTTAATTTAGGGAGAGGGGTCATTCAAGTCGAGAAAAATCATGTTTAATCCCTTAGCTCACTACAGGTTGATTGTGCTTTTTAAATGCATACGGCCTCAGCTAACAAAATTCCCCTTGATAAGAAGGTCCCCCTGTCTGCTTCTAAATTTGTCGGCTGCCAATAACAATGGGAACTTGTTAAGCTCCTGGCTCCAGGCCCAGCCTCGCTGGGCATCTTCCAGAATCAGGGATTTGTCAGTTATTTTCTCTTTATGTTGCCAATGTGCTTGCCTCCAATTTGGGGGTCTTGCTTTCTGTTCCTGGTACACCACGCATTTGTTAAATTATGGTAGGGTAGAAGCAAAAGGACCAGGGCACCACAGCTTCTTTCCCTGCATGATAAGTCTGCCCTGGTTTTCGCTCTGGATCAGGATAGAGTAGGTCCTAGGGGAACCATGAGGACGACAAGATTACAGGTCAGGTGTTGGGAATTTGAACACCTACGGGACATTTGGTGAAGTTACAGAATTCTAGCTTTTTTAGACATCATAATAGAATAGTTACATTTTTATAAAGATTGCTTATGTTTTATAAATACAACATAAAATATTAAAATAGTATAGATGAAATTATATGTAATTTGTTTCCAAATAACATGGAGTGGGAAAACAGATGGAGATACCAATGAAACAAAATTGTCCATGAGTTGATCATCGTTAAAGGTAACTGATGGGGACATAGGGGCCCATTAGATGTTTATTTTTGGACATCATTGTTGACATCCTCTACAACATGAACTAAAACCAACCAACCAAACAAAAACTGAAGAAAAGAAAAAAAGTGCCAGAGAAGAAGACAAGATACACAAGTAGTCCTCTTTGGACAAATTTTAGGGAAATAGGGTGATAGTCTAAAGAAGCCTTTAGAATCTGGCTTTCAACCTCTGTTCAACATTTATGAAACAGTCCTTGGAGTGCTCTGTACTTTGTCTTGTTATATCAGACGCTGTTTTGTATGGCATGGTTCTCTGTTCTATCAAACATTGCTGGGGAGGACCCTCTGGCTGAGAAATTCTTCTGTAAACAGTGGGAGCATGGTTAGGATTTATTAGCCTCCCTCATTGGGTCTCTGACCCTCACATCCTATAGTCACAGGGCTGAAATGCCCTGGGTCTTTTCTGCACATCCCCAAACAGAACAGAAACAGATTCTCTGTGTGGATCTGGGTCCAGATACAGTCTTCAAGTCCCACCTATTTTTATTTTCAACCCACCCATGTGGCCAGACAATGGCAGGAAGCATTTCTCCCAGTGACCACAGTAGCCTTCCTTCCTCCTAGGCTTGTTACTGTGGCTTCAGTTGTCTCAGTGCCCTCCATGTGCTAAAAGCAATCCTTTCAGGACTTCCCAAGACTCTGGCCCTGTCCTTTCCTACCCTGAGTATTATGTTGATTGCCAGAGTGTAGACTCCATTCTTAAGCTGGGAGCAGTATCAGGTGAATACCTGAGTGGCAGCGCCAGGCATAGGTCTCTTGGACTTCTACCTAATTCTGAGAGCATGAGCCATTCTGCCTTCCTTATGGCAGCTCCTGCAAGCCTCATTTTGTAGAGGTTGCCCTTAACTTAGCAGATAATTGTGGGCTTCAGATTTTGACATAAAAATCTCCAGTGAAGTAGTCTGGGCCCCAGTGCAATATCTTCCTCCTTAGTTTGGCCTGAGGCACCTCTACCTGACCACTCTAAGCAGAGGTTCTGGAGGAAATAGGAAGAGAGAAGTATTTTATAAAAAGAAATTGGCATTAAAGACCACAAGACTGAAATAACAGAAGAAGCCTGCGCAGAGAAAAACATTCATCTCCTGCACCAAAATATCTAGTTCTCAAGTACTTCTTACATTTGATATCACATTTTACCCTTATTCTTAAGGATAGGGAAAGGTTGAATATGACAAAGAGTGATCTGGGAGTATGAAACTTGCCCTGGCTCTAACCAGTTATTAACCAGTTCCTCACCAACCATCAGACTCTGGGTGTACTTTATTTTATTCATTTCTCCAATATTAAGTACCTACTATGAGTCATCCATAGTACTAGGCTCTACAGAAGGGACAACATAGATAAGAAATGGGCTCTGCTTTCAAGAAGCCCAAGAGAAAGCAGCCCCATAAATTACAAGCCACCAATATTGTAGTACAGAGTGCTAGCATCTAGGGCCCGGGGTTCATCAAGAAGGGAATGGTTTATTCTACCTGGTTTGTGAAGTGGGGGATGATCAGCTAGAGCTTGTTGCACCTCAGTCTTCCTGTGGTTATCACAAGGAAGTCAGACTAGATAATCTACAAAATCACTCTTCTATAAGAATCTCTGAATTTATGTAATTGGGAAAGGCACAGAAATGTTGATGATTTGCCCATAGCCCTTCAAAGAATTTGCAGTGAGGTCAAGGTTAGGACAGGGGTTTTGTGATTCCTGGCTCAGTGTTCCTTTTATCAGGTACTAACTCAGTTTCAGTGCTAAGAGTCATCTTACAATGTTAATTAATTCAAATATGTCTGATTATTTCATCCAAGACAGGACTTAAAAAATCACCAGTTCTCAGCTTGTACCTAATTTTGAATGAAGGGAAAGAACTGGTCTGCAAATTCTCTCCGTTTTCCTCACAGCCCATGATGAGCACTGGGGCTCTTTGCAGAAGTCCCTTATGGTAAAAACAAAACAAAACGTAGTGCTCATTCCAATAAACTTGCAGTCAACCCTAGCCCAGAAGCAAAATCCCATGCAGAGAATATAACCCCTTGTTCCTCACAAATCTAAAAGAGAAAGAGATTTATGAGTAGAGCTTTCAGCTGTGCGAATAGACCATTGTTCATTAGGTGTCTTGTTGAAAATTTTACTTTAAAACTTGTTTTTTCACTGAAACCCAGAAATTCTTTCTTATCTACCTATTAGTAGCAAAGGAAAAAAAAAAAAAAAAGTCAAAGTTCGAAAACCAGAAAGGAAGTGTAGAAAATAAGAGGGAGAGAGAAGAGGGACAGGGAGAGGGATGGAGAGAGGAGAGAGGGGAAGGAAGAAAAACACACTATGGACCTCAAATGAACCTATAACTAATGATGTCTGCACTAGGCCTACTCCAGTTTGGCCATACTCTATAAAAATGTCACATTTAGGAGTTTAATGAACCTTGATTCCTTGTCAGATTAGCAAAGGTTTCACTACCTGACTCTAGCTTTATGCTTATATCTCAAAGACTCAGAGTTGAACAAGCTGGGGATCATAGAACTAAGGAGCAATTACACCATGCCCTACTGGATTGCTCACCTTCTGGATTCCAGTACTTTGGCTTGAGACTGGGGCAGACTGCTGATTGTGTCCCTACCTCTCTTCTCCCAGTTTCCGCTGAGCACTTGGTTGTCTGGATAACTACTTCATTTCCTATTCTTTCTTGCAGGTAGGTGAAACCAGTGACTAGGTCCCAACCAACAGGCTGTGACTGGAAATGATGGATGACACTTTTAGATCTTGCCTTTAAAAGCAAGGGGTGTATCCTCCCAGATTATTTTCTCCCTCCCATTGTCTGTAAAACAGTAACAGAGTAGTCACTTTGAACCCAGAAATGGAAGCCACATGTTAACAATGTCAGTCTCCCCACTAGTCCTAAACCATTTCTATTTGAGCAGTAAAAGAGAGAAATAAATGGCCATCTGATTTAAACTACAATATTGTGGGATCTCTTTGTTACAGACTCTTACCCCTCTCCTGACAACCCCAGGGTTTGGGGTCAGAGTCCAACCTAAAAACCCATCTATATATGCTGACCCAGTGACATAAACTCACTCATTGTCTTTGAGAGAGGACAAAGCAGAACTGAGCCAACTTTCAGAGAATGCACCACAGGAAGTATTCACTTCCAGATGTCTGTCTTTTTTTTTTTTTTTAAGATTTTATTTATTTATTTTACAGACAGAGATCACAAGTAGGCAGAGAGGCAGGCAGAGAGAGAGGAGGAAGCAGGCTTCCCGTGGAGCAGAAAGCCCGATGCGGGACTTGATCCCAGGACCCTGGGATTATGACCTGAGCCGAAGGCAGAGGCTTTAACCCACTGAGCCACCCAGGCACCCCTAGATGTCTGTCTTAAGGAAATACTGAAACAAACAAAAATTCAACATGGCATTCTTTATGAAACTAGGAATTAAACTCACTCAACTAGAACAAAATTAGTGGGACAATTAATTAATATATGGGTTATCTACCTACATTTTGACCAGTGTGGGGTGGGGCACATTTCTGTGTGTGTGTGTGTGTGTGTGTCTGTGTAGGGAGAAACTATACATTTTTATCAAGCTCCCCACCATGCTGATATACATGCAGGTTTCAAAACCACTACTTTAGACCCTCATTTCCATTCCAAAGATAAGGGAAATGAGGGTATGGAATCCATACTGGTCTTCTCAGCCCAACCTGAGTATCAGAGGTATTCAATAAAGGCTCACTGAATGAATGGATGAACACCAGTTCTCAGGATTTGTAAACCTTGCCTAGCCACTGATGACTATGCAGAACTACACAAGTGCTGCTTAAATTATTTAACTCTAGGCCTGTGGTTATCAATTTCAATATGCCCAAGAATTGCCTACAGGGTGTATTTTTTTTAATGCATATCCCTGGGTCCACCTCCAGAGGGTCTTACTGAGTAGGTTTAGAGTGGGAACCAGGAATCTGCATTTTGATAAGCACTTTGGAGGATTTTCTTCTAGGAACATCTTTTGAGAAACTCTGCACCCAAATCATGGGTACAAAATACTGTTGCATAGTTTGAAAGGACTCTACTGTCAATCAAAGTGGATCATTTATTTTCATTAACAGATAAAGTCACAGTAATTACAATCTTGCCAAAAGTTTTGCCAAAAGTAAAGAGTCTGAGCAGCTGGCTCAACTGATGTTATGGCTGGTCCTTTGGAGTGTCCAGTGGATGCTTTTGCTTCTATCACTTACCCTCATTTGGGACTGTCATTAAGTGAGGTGACATCAAAAGACTGTAAGTTGACTCAGGTAGCTCTAGCTAGACATTTAGTGAAGAGGAAGAATTAAAAAATAATTTTTCTTTTCGTGAGGTATACATAGTCCCGTATCTGTTCTCCAAAGCAGGATGAAGATAGGAAAACATCAACACAATAGTAGGATAAGATTATTCAGAGTTGAATATGGCTAACTCTGGATCAAAAGTCAAAACAGGAAGAAAATAGGAATAAAAAAAGAACACACTCCAAAATAAAACAAATTAATAACAGGAATTCATGTCCCACATTATAAAGAGATCAAATGTTTAGATTGAACATTGTTACTCCACTCTAGTTTTTTTTTGTATCTCTGCTTGGGTATTTTTATGAAGCTTGTCAGGCTGAAGGATAGTCCTTTTGTTCCTACTGTCTGTTGGCATGAACAATGTGGCTTTTTCATATAACAGGAAATAGACTTCTGAATCTGATTTCAGGTCTTGTCTGATATTAGTATCACAAATCACACACAAGAGCTGGTGGTGTTGGCACTTCCTAGACAGCCTCTCATCATGTTCCTGAGCATCTGATAAGAAGCTGGACAGCCATCTGAACACCATATCAGGACTGAGGACCCCAAGCAGAGGAGAGCCACAGCCAAATGTGTGTACTGTATGCCTCAAGTTTACATGAGATCCCTTTTACCGTGTTAAGAAGCTTCTCAAGAAGAGTTGGAGCCACTAATGATGTTCCTAAGAGATATTCACAGTTCTCAGTTTTTGCTAGATCTACCTTGTATCTTACAAGATGCTAGACAACTCTTGCCTCAAAGCTGAGATGACGTGATGGAAAAGAATACTCCTCACCAAAGTTGCTGAGACTGGCACGATGGCTTGTAATCCAGAAGAGCAAACCATGTTTGTCTTCATTACCTCCTCTGTTTGGTTGCCAGCTTGCCTAACACCGCTCTCCCCACCCCAGTAACCTCACATCCCACCCGTGCGCCTGCTCATGGCCCATGTCTGAAACTGGGGGGTGGGGGGGAAGAACTCTGCCACTTCCTCTCCTTTCCTCTTGTAACACTAATCCCCATCCTCTGACACACACCACAAAACCAAAGGAATGGGATGACGTAGATGACCCACATGCAGATGTGTGAGGAACTCAGATGTTGGAGTCAGACAGCCCAAGATTCTAGTCCCAACTGGTTGCCTACAACTGCACGACCTTGAACAGCTTATCTCAATACCCCAGACCCCAGTTTCTTCATCAACTTTGAGACTTAATCAAGGGAAATGTATTAAAGGCATTTAGTATGGTTCTAGCATGCTCTCAATACTAAGCTTTCAATAAAATGGAAATAATGATAATCAGGAGTAGTAGTAAAGATGAATCCTGATAAACTGTTTTATCATGTGGTCTCCCAGGCTTTCCACAAAGAACACAGAAAATTCTTATTACCTGGAGACATGCATCAAACCAATACTTAGTAAGCAGGATTCCAGGTATTTATAGACCCAGCAAGCCTACAGAACAAATCCCTCACTTATTTGTAGCATGTTGCTCTTCAAACTTTTTCTTTTCAGAAATGTTTCTCTGAAAAATGATTCATCAATTGGTTTTTAACATATAGCCACTCGTTAAAAGAGGCAAAGACTGGCCAATAATCCTAGAGTCTCTCGCAGAGCCCCATGAATCTCATCTGTCCTCTGATTGTCTGCGGAGTCACCAGTGACATCAGCCAGATGGCTGCCACCACTCACAATCCCCAGGCTGCTGAAATTAAAAGGGTCCCTGCTTTCTCTTCTTTGGCTGCAGATGGAAAATGTGGAGTCTCTGGGAGTGGTGGGTATGGGGGGGGGGACCCAGCTGAGAAAGGGAGTCAGCAAAGAGGAGGCAGCAGTGCCAACTATTCATGTTTCTGTGACTTGCCATGGACAGTGTGGGCATTGTTTAAAATCACACAGAAATTGTCCTATATAGCCCCCAATCTTATTAGCTGCCCAGCCACTTTTCCACATTAATCATTCAACCTGACGTGAGTAAATAATACCACATGTGGTGGTGATGACAGTTGTCTCCATAATGTATTTGTCTCAAGGTACTCATGGTTCTGCTTTAAAAAAAAAAAAAAAAAAGAAGTATCAGCAAATGACTTTAGAAAACTCCACAGTCAGGATAGCTGGCTATCTTCATGAGGAACCAGTATAAAAATTCAAAAACTTGTGTTAGGAGAGGCTGAGGGCAGGCAAGAGTGGTGAGCTGTGCTCTCAGTATGATGCCTTATGATTTTGATGAGATACAGAAAAAATTAGTAACACTCAGAGTCCCCACTCCCTGTACATTTCACACACACATATACAGCCCTACTCCAAACTGTGTCTCACGCTTACATTTTTGCATAAGACTCATGCAATCTTTGTTGAAACTAGACATAAACTTTGAGAGAAGCATATCCTTCCTTCCCATCTTCCCTCCTTCCTTCCTTTCTTCCTCAAATACTGAGTGCATGGTTTGTGCCTCATTTCGTGCTAATGCAAGAATCCAAGATGAAGATATAGCCCTAGACTTTAAGGAAGTAGAGATGACAGAGTCAGAAGGGAAGACACTCAAACAAACCAGGACCACACAGTGAAGTATGTACATCAGGTTAAAATCCTTGGAAAACGTTGTCTATAAATAATTGAAAAACTATAACCATCCTTATTGGGGTCAGAATACCTATTGGAACGAGTACTCTAAAAAGATACAGCCTTGTTGGGGAACTAGGGAGAGGAGTGTGGTTGGGATGGAAGAGTGCCAGCCATCAGAGAAACCACAACAAAGGTAAGATGTCAGTGGGTCTAGGGCTTGTTGGAGCAGAAGACATAGACAGCTCTCTGGGGAAAGTTAAATACATGGATCAGAATAAGGGCATCCTACAGGAATCTATAAGCTTGATAGATCAAGGTCAAAATAATCCTTTCCTGTTGTTTCTTGGAGATTGGTTGAGACAAACCTTAGGAAAGTGTTCCTAAATCTGACTAACCATCTGAATCACCTGGAAACAGTTTTGTAACCCTACCCCTGACCTGCTGACTCAGTATCACATCAGAGGCCTTGGGAATCTATTTTCTAAGAGCTAGCAAATTTGTCTGAAAGCTGGCCTACAGAATAACCACACTGGCTTTACTGAGGCTGCTAGATAATCTGAAGGAATTGACTGATTTGAAGCCCAGCCAAGACATGGCCACTGTCAGAAGAGAAAACCTTTTGAGGCATTAATACTTCAGTGAGAATTATTGGTGTTTTCTCCTTCAAGAGTAATTTAAGAGAGAGAGAATACTGGTGAACACTGAGTTATATGGGGGAAGGGAACATTATGGGTCTCAGGACTCCCACAGTTGGGGGAGGCCACCTAGTTTACACTCCCACCCACTGAGAAGTCTACTCAGCTACATCCCTGGTAGATGACCAGTCTTTGCCTACATACATCCAGAGACAGGGAGCTCACTATCTACAGCAGAAGCCTGCTCCATTGTTTATAGCTCTTACTGATTAAAAACAAAGCAAAAACAAACAAACAAAAAAACCAGGAAAATATTATACAACATTTTGCAACTTCTCCCTTTCTCTTCCTGCTGGTACTTGAAGAATTTTCTTTCAAATATTTGAAATCCCCTATCAGAAGTCCCAACTTTTTTCACTCAAGTCAAACTTCTAGAACTTTCTACTACCCCTTTTGTGACAGGGTTTGAGATCCCTCTCAAGTTTTCTAGATGTTAGAGTGTTTTCTTTTCTTTTTTTTTTTTTTAAATCATAGCATGTAGGTTCCCACTTTCCCCACTTCTTGCCAACCAATACACATTGGGTTTCTCTCGGCCACAACAGGCCCATAGTTGCAAAGACAAGAACTTTCCCAGGGCAGCCTTGGCAATGGCCTCTGAGGTGGTGGAGAAATTGGGTTTCTATTTTCCATCCACAGCATTGTTGGAACACTGTGGGGAAGGAGCTTGGGGTGCTTCCTATTGTCATAATTATTGTAGACACATAACACAGACATCTCTTTCTCTGCAGAAGTCCTGTGGCCTTTCTTACCACAGTACTGAAGAGATCAGACCCATTGCACTGTCCTGGCCATTCAGAAAATAAAAAGGAGGTAAGTAAGTAAGTGTAATGACCCCTTTCTTACCCCAGGCTCTGCAGAAAGCATTAGTGTTTGGGGCCCTCTGATAGTTAACATTCTTCATCAGCACACAGGTCCCTATAGACCCTCAGGATTGAAAGTAGCACACAGCTGCAGGGCAAGGCCTGGGACAGGATGGTGACTGGGGGGTGAGGTAGGGGTGAACAGTTACACTGTAAGTGAGCCACAGCCCAGGTTCCTAGCACTGGCTTTCTGAGAAAAAGGAATAGAACAGACCTCTCTCCCTTGCTTTCCTTGCCTTCTTCTACTATGCAGTGTTGGTCATGATAGGAGGAAGATCAGACAGAATGGCACCTGTTTTCTATTTAGCTCATTGCAGAGGGATCTGCATTTCTTCAGGGGCAGTGACCCCATTCAGCTATTCACACAGATTACCTTGCTCTTCTGCAACAAGATTTAGAACAAAGGGACCCCACTCTTCAAGGGGGGGGGGGGTCAGGAGGGTATCAGAATCACCTGGAAAGATGTTTAAAAATATTCATGGCCTAGGGGAAAAGTAGAGGGTTTGTGCTGGAGATTCCACATGTCCTCTCTGTGCAATTGCAGTGGAGGCAAGTGGAGAGGTGCACACAGTTAAGATCTTCCTTGTTGAGAACCACTAATTTAGATGGGACAGTGGGCCAGGGCTATATTCACATGTCTCTCATTTATGTCAAGACATGCAATAAAGGAAACAGCATCACCACAGCCAGAAAACCTTGTAATAAGGCCTCCATAATATCTGGAAGCAGGGGTCTGAAGGCTACTGGAACTTCCTCCCTCAACTGCATGCATCTCTTTGCTTCTGTACATTTCCATTATCTTCTCTCATTAACTTAATATCCAAGCTGGGAACATGGCTGCTGAAGTGTTTTAAGTGTTACTCTCCATTGCTCCTCTCTCAGATTAGGACTGATGTTTTGTTTTGTTTTTTCTCCAGCAAAAGTCTGCTCTAAGTCTTCCTCCACATCCTCCTGCTTTGCCTTGAAGTCTCATCAGCCCCCTTCCAAGCTTGCCAAGCAGAAAAGCTTGAGCTGGTGTTGAAGGGTGTCAAAGACTTTAGCTCTATGACAAATGTTGCAAGCTGCCTGCCCTGCAACCTCACTCACTAATTGCCCCTTTCTTCCTAACAAAACTCCAGTTTTTATTCGGTGTTGCAGTGAGGGATGACCATGTAACAACATTCTGGTTCATGATAATAAGGTTAGGGTTTCTCGGAAAGATTTTGCTTTTCTAATGGTGCCATTTCTTATTTTCCTCTCCATTTTCTTTCTGCTTTAGAAATATAATGTATTGTCTGGTGATACAGCAACCATTTTGCAACCATGAAGCAAAGTTTGCAAATGAAGACCTATGAGTTAAGGATGGTGAAATGAAAAGATGGAAGGAACCTGGGCTCCTGATGACATTGTTATTGAACCCTAGTCTGCCTAACTGAAGCATTTAATTGTGTAAGATTTCTACTCCCTGTTTAAACTACTGTGGTCAGGGATTTCTTGAGGACATTTCATTCACATATTCAATTATTTATTGAATTCTTACTTCATGCTAGACAAAATATAACCTCCTTACCCTCATGAAGCACACATTCTGGTAGGGAAGGAAAAATAAAACAATAAGTATAGATAATATAAGACAACATATAGATAATAATAAATGCTAATAGAAAAATAAAGCAAAAATTAGTTATAGAAAGTTTGGAGTGGGCCTAGAAAGTAAGTTTACACAGGATGGCCAGGAAAGGTCACTTTTCATTGAGAAAGTGACTTTTAAATATAGACCAAAATGACATGAGGGAGCTAGTTTTGCCAGTGTCTGAGGGAAGAGCACTTCAAGAATTATAACAGCAAGTGCAAAGGACCTGAGGCAAGAGAATACCTGGCATGTTTAAGGATCAATGACAAGATAAGCAAAGAATAAAAGAAGAGTATTTTGATGAGGCAGAGAAAATGAGGAGTCACAACATGTAGGAGCTTATAGATCACCATGAGGACTATTCTGGGTGAAGTGGAAAGCCACTGGGGAGTCTGAACAGAGGAGTAACATGGCCTGACTTTATTTATTTATTTAAAAATTTTTTATATATATATTTTTTTTTATTTTCAGCATAACAGTATTCCTTGTTTTTGCACCACACCCAGTACTCCATGCAATCCGTGCCCTCTCTAATACCCACCACCTGGTTCCCCCAACCTCCCACCCCCCACCGCTTCAAACCCCTCAGATTGTTCTTCAGAGTCCATAGTCTCTCATGGTTCACCTCCCCTTCCAATTTCCCCCAACTCCCTTCTCCTCTCTAACTCCCCTTGTCCTCCATGTTATTTGTTATGCTCCACAAATAAGTGAAACCATATGATAATTGACTTTCTCTGCCTGACTTATTTCACTCAGCATAGTCCCTTCCAGTCCCGTCCATGTTGCTACAAAAGTTGGGTATTCATCCTTTCTGATGGACGCATCCATCAGATACGTCCATGGTGTATATGGACCACATCTTCCTTATCCATTCGTCCGTTGAAGGGCATCTTGGTTCTTTCCACACTTTGGCGACCGTGGCCATTGCTGCTATAAACATTGGGGTACAGATGGCCCTTCTTTTCACTACATCTGTATCTTTGGGGTAGATACCCAGTAGTGCAATGGCAGGGTCATAGGGAAGCTCTATTTTTAATTTCTTGAGGAATCTCCACACTGTTCTCCAAAGAGGCTGCACCAACTTGCATTCCCAACAACAGTGTAAGAGGGTTCCCCTTTCTCCACGTCCCCTCCAACACATGTTGTTTCCTGTCTTGCTAATTTTGGCCATTCTAACTGGTGTAAGGTGATATCTCAATGTGGTTTTAATTTGAATCTCCCTGATGGCTAGTGATGATGAACATTTTTTCATGTGTCTGATAGCCATATGTATGTCTTCATTGGAGAAGTGTC
>PJEN01008315.1:0-89334 GCA_004024605.1 Pteronura brasiliensis
CTTAAAAAAAAAAAAAAAAAAGAACCCAACTGAGACAAGAACCACACTTGCACATTTGTTTTCTGTCCCAAACTGGTTTCTCCACCGGGGCAGAAAATGTTAACGGTCACATCGCAACATCCTGAGAAGCTGCTGGGCAGACAGAGGGTGCAGCAGGTGCACCGAGTGAGGTTCTGCCCTGCTTCTGCCCCACCCTGTCACGCAGGGTGGCTTCCTAAACGCGAGTCCTCTCTTTGACCAGCACTGTCACGGCCTCCGAAGGAGCCGCTGTTCAGAGCCGGCGCATCTCAGTGGGACTGTGGAGTGCCTGGCCGAAAAACACGGACTCAAGCTAGTCTCTCATCTTAATCCATAGTAAAAAAATCCATGAGTCAAGCTAATGAGACAACTTACCCCCGAACATGGGGGTCTGAAGGCCCGCGCAGTCGACAATCGGTATAATCTGTGACTCCTCAAACACTGAACGGCTGACAGCCTACCGCTCCCTGGAAGGACCCCTGTGAACGGCCGACTCACACGTGTAGGTCTCACATGCCGCAGTCTCACAACACAGTACCAGAGAACAGACAATGTTAAGGGGCGCCCGGGTGGCCCAGTGGATTAAGCGTCTGCCTGGAGTCGAGATCCAGCCATGTTGGGCTCCCTGCTCGGCAGGGAGTCTGCCTCTCCTCCTTCCTCTGCTCTTCCCCCTGCTCATGACTGTATTCTCTCTCAATAAATAAAAATCTCTAAAAAAGAAAATGTTAAGAAAATCCTAAGGAAGGACACCTGGGTGGCTCAGTCGCTGGGCGTCTGCTTCCCGCTCAGGTCATGATCCGGCGTCCTGGGATCGAATCCCACACCAGACTCCTTGCTCGGCAGGGAGCCTGCTTCCCCTCTGCCTGCCCCGTCCCCGCTTGTGCTCTTTCTCTCTCCTTGACAAACAAACAAAATCTTAAAAAAAAAAATCCTAAGGAAAATTTATAACAAATGCGTATTTTATGAAAACGTAATACAATGAAGTCCACATAAAGTTTCCTCGTGCAGCTCAAACTCGTGTTGTTCAAAGGGCAATTATATTTTACACATTTTGTGCTCCCAAGCAGTCACCCCTCGTTCTGTGTAACCGATGCTCCTTACACTGAGGCTTGACCTTCAATCAACTGTGCTTCCCGCAGCTCGTGCGAGTGTAGGAGATTCTGACCGCGCAAGCCCGTCCCAGGAAGGAGGAAACACCATGCACGTGCCTGCCGGGAAACAAACTACCTCCATCCCTCTAGCACTGGAGCCCATTCAGTCGGCAACAGAACGAGCACTTTCTGAAAGGCAGAATTGGGGGCGCCTGGTGGCTCAGGTCGCGTGGATGGAGGGCTCCCTGCTCAGCCGGGGCCTGCTTCTCCCCTGCCTGCCGTCCCCTGCTTGTGCGCTCTCTCGTTCTCTGACAAACACATAAATAAAACGTTAAAAAAAAAAAAAAAAACACATTTAAAGATAAAAACTAGCGGAAGAACTGCGCAGAGGAGGACCCCGTACCTCCCGGGCTGTCTCCCACGCTGTTCCAACAGACAGCGCTAAGCCCATCTGCTCTCTGCCGGTCTCCTCCGTGAAACGGGTTTTCCCCGTGTTGGGGAGACAGCCGCACACATCGGGCGACCTGGGGTGCGCGAGGCCCCGGGGACGAGGGCAGACGGTACCTTCCGCGCCGCCCGGGCTGGCGGGCTTCCCGACGAAGGCCCAGGCCTCCTCCTCCGTGGCAAACTTCTTAAAGCGCGCGGCCGGGAAGCGGTCCACCTGCGCCCTGCACTCGCTCCTGCAACAGAGCGCCGGGTCACCGCCCGCCTCCCTCACCGGCCCCCGACCGGCCGCTTCCGGGTCGGGAACCGCGTGACTCGGGCTGGGCTGTCGGCTCCGCGGGGCCTGCACCCTGCGGAGCCCTGCGCCGGCCGAGCGGCGCCCGCACGCCAGTGTGCTCCGTCTCCAAACACACTAGACGTGCCGGGCGGGGACCGGTCTGAAGAGGGGCCCCGTGAACCCTTCCCGTACAGCTCAGGGGCGCCTCCGTGAAGCCTCCGCTCCTGCGGCCCCAACACGTGAACGCAAGCCCCGGGCCTCTCACCGAGCCCGGCAGCCCCCGACCCAGCGGCGACCCCCGCAGGGCGCAAACCCAGCTCCAAGGGCCGTTCCAGGGATCCGAGTTTGGCGCGGGAGAGGTGACCTTTCTAAGGACACCGGCGGGGCCAGGCCAGGCACTGCCGCAGTCTGACTACGTGCAGCCACCGGGGAACGTCCCCTGACACACCCCGGAAGGGTTAGGCGGGGCCCGGGGCGCGCTCAGGCTCCCGGTGGCCTTTCCGACGCCGCCCACACGACGAAACCGCGTCGGGGCCGGCGGCCGGGACCTGCGAGCCCACGTCAGCGGAGGCCGGCGGCGGCGGGGCTCCCGGGCGGTCCACCCCAGGCCGCAGGCCGCGAGCCCGGGGCCAGTCCGGAGAGCCGCCCGCGGCCGCCCCGGCTCGGCCTCGGAGAGCGCGGCCCACTCACCAGGTCTGGAAGACCCCGGCCTTGCGGCCCCTCCTCACGGCATAAAACATGCTGAGGCCGCTGCGGCCGCAGGTGCTGCAGCGCACGGCGGCCAAAGCAACGCTGCGCGCCACGCCCAGAAGCCTGGTCATCGCCCACAGCCGGCCATCGGCCCGCCGCTTAGCTTCGCCGCTCGCGCCTCCACCACACAGACCGAACTTCCGGCGACGGCGCGGAGAGATGACGCGCGACCCCGCCTGCGGGGCGGGGCCTGGGGGGAGGGACTAGGGCCCGGTGCGTTTCCGGCTCAGTTTCCTGGAAGTCAGGGAGACAGTCGGGTCTGGGCGGTCCCGGAAGGGATGGGATCTACGAACGTGGGTGGGGACTAAGGTAGAGTGGGCGGGGACGGTGAGGGGCAGGGTCTGGGGAATGTGGGCGGGGCAGTGCCGAGTGGGGGCGTGGTCGGGGCGGTGTAGGCGAGAAGGTGGCGCTTGAGGGGTGGGGTCTGGGGCGGTTCCGCGTGAGGGGTGGGATCTAGGCCGAGGGGTCGGGGCAGGGCCGCGCGAGGGGCGGGGCCTGGGCGGCGTGGACGGGGTGGGGCCGAATGGCGAGCCGTGCCCCTCCTTGAGGGGCGTGGTCGGGGGGGGTCCGCAGGAGGGGCGGGGTCTGGGCGGGGTCTGGGCGGAGTGGGGGGGCGGGACAGCTGGACGCTCCTGCGCTCGCCGCTCGGCGCCCCCGCGGCGGTTTGCCGGCCTGTCCCGGTCCCTCTGCGCGCAGTCCGGGCTGTCCAACCGAAGGAATAGGTGGCTTTCCTCCTAACTGCCGTAGAGGCCGGAGGACTGGCACCCGGCGATGGAAGAGAGAGCCGAGGCCGGAGGGAAGGGGAGCGCCCCACCCACGCGGGTGCGTGACCGCGGGGACGTCAAAACCCAGTGCCCTGGGGCCTAGGGAGACAATTTAGTTGCAAAAGCAATTTGTTAGCTTCTCCCTGTTACTTGACTTTTTGCTCTGTAAGCAAAACAACTTCTTCGAAAAGCCCTGTCCACTGACAAGCCTTGGTGTTCCAACGACCCTAATTTCCTCCGGGTGCTCAGTCGGGCGAACCTCACCTGACACCTGCCGTCCTCGGCCCAAGCCCCGGGAGGCACAGCTGAGTGGGCCAGGCTGAGTGCGGGCATCCGCCGGGACGGGCAGGCGAGGGGGAGCCGGCAGCGCAGGGCGGACTCGGACAGGGAGACTGAGGGCAGCGGGCGGAAGACGGCCTTGAAGGGCGGAGAGTTCGTTCAGGTGCTTTAGGCAGAGAGCGGCAAGAAGGGGCAGCAAAGGGGAGACGGATCTTGCTGTGGTCAGGTGTGTGTCTGTGAACTCAAAGAACATCCATTTTAAAAATTTCCGCTTTCCTCATTTAAATTTAAATGGGCTACAGTCCGTTCCTCGTTTCTATTTTTATTGCACTTCTGGATAGCCTCTTAAAAAGTCGTCCTGCGGCACCTGGCTGGCTCACTTGGAAGAGCGTGGGCTTCTTGATCTCTGGGTTATGAGTTCGAGCCCTATGTTGGGTGTAGAGCTTACTAAAAAGATAAATAACCTTAAAAATAATTTAAAAATTGTCCCTAAAAATCATTAATGGTTGATCATGATATCTCTTCTCCTGCAGCTGTGAATCCCGGAGATGCCCCTGCTCTCAGGGTGACAGCAGCTCCTCTTTTTACTGCAGTTCCTTCTGTCTTCACTGGAGGCCATGGAGCGCCAGTGGCCTCTGGGTGAGCTCAGGCTACACTTGGGACAATTTATTTCTAGACTTGCTTTCCTCAGAGACATCACAAGCTCATCCTTTCTGGGTGACAAAAGGTTCAGTTAGGGACACAGATGGCACTGGAAAACCTGGTTCCAGGTTAGGAGGCTGACTGGAAGAAGATCGGGGCAGTGGGCCGAAAGCAAAAGTCTTCACTTTAAAACTCTGAGCTGGCATAGTCAGTCTGCTCTGAAATGCTGACAGTAGTACAGGTTATCGACACAGCTGTGCTCATCGTGTTCCCTTGGGGAGGGGCAGGCTGAGCCCCTGTGAATGTGCTGCCCCTTCCACTGGCTTGATCCTGGGGTCAGATGCACCTGGGACTTTCTTCTCCATGTAAGCGGGCTGGCTGTGGTCCTTTATCACAGGGCACTCATCATCCTGCTAAAGTTGTAGTTTATATCTGAATATGTTAAGAAAATTACCCATGTAGCTTTCTATAATTCCAAAACTGTTTCTTCCGGTGTTTCATTAACCAATTACTCATCTGAGAATCTTTCCTATCTTAAACTCTGGCTCCAAGTGTATGTGATTTACCCATCCTGGGCAAACGCTGGCCCATTCTCAAGACGGTACTGAGCACCGGCCCAGAAGTCAGTGAGACTTGACAGCATTCAAAATGAGCGAACGAGGTTTCACTGATACACACAATTATGGATAATTATTAGCAATATGATACTAAGTGAATAAAGCAAGTCCCCAAGTGGAGATAGGACATCCTTTGTATAAATGAAAACATGTACTCCGTGAGTTACACATGCATGCAGAAAGCCGTAAATCTAAAGGAAGAGAGGTGTGTCCTCCACATCAGACATTACCGACATTTGCAAAACGTAAATCACTGCTACTCTTCTCACTTTGGGGGCAGGGGATATAGTTTTGGGGTTTTTTTCAAGATTTTATTTATTTATTTGACAGAGAGGGACAGAGATCACAAGTAGCAGAGAGGCAGAGAGAAGCAGGCTCCCTGCTGAGCAGAAAGCCCGATGTGGGGCTCGATCCCAGGATCCTGGGATCATGACCAGAGCCGAAGGCAGACGCTTAATGGACTGAGCCACCCAGGTGCCCCGGATATGGTTATTTTTAATAAAACATATTACTTATATTAACCGAAGTGCGTTTACTGTTTTAATGAATAATTTAAAAATTTTCTCCATTTTATGTTCCATGTGGTAAATATCACTAGTCATAACCTACAAAAAAAATTCTCCAAGGTCTTCGATAACTTTTAGAACTTCAAGAGTCCTGAGGCCAACATCCTAGGAACTGCTGACCTAGAAAATAATTATAGATCAACATAGGAACACATGAAAAATAATATATTCAAACTGTGTGCTTGTCATTCCTGTTTATACTTTGCCTGCAAATTGTGTTTTTGAATAAAAATTTCTTCCAGTCTATAACATGCTTCTGTAGAACACATTAGGATTTCCCAAAATGTGCAGTTTGGGATAGGTAAGTGTATGAAGCCGTCCCTCGCTTTGGAGGAAGCACTTTTGTTCATTAGCTACCTGCAATGTGCAGACGCCGTGGAGTCACTTTTTACCGTCGGAGCGGATGCTCGGGAAGCCAGCTCAATGTTCCAGGCACTATACCAAGTACTACTCTATGCGCACAGCCATATATGACGACCTTCACGACGTGGTACTAACGTCATCTTGTTTTCCGATGAAAAAGCTGAGGTTTCGAGTGATCGAGTACCTTGCCCACAGCCATGCAGACAGACAGAGCTGCGGCCAGTACTCGGACCCCAGCCCAGCACCCATCCTAGTAAACCTAAGTCACGGCTCTCACAGTGTGGCTCAGACCAGCCACGAAACCATCACCTGGAGCTTGGCAGCAATGGGAATTCTGGGTCCTGCCCCGCAGCAGCAGGGTCGGAACTCTGCCAGCTCTTCGGGGGGAGTAGGGGAAGGGAGGGGGGAGCCCAGCAGTGTGTGTTTTGGCAGCCCCCCCCTCTCCGGGGTTGAGGACACCCCTCCCCTCATAGCCGGTCACACTCGCACTGCTTCATTTCTGGCACTCTGTTTGCTTCTCACCCCAGTTCTGGCAGACCTTAGGTTTATTTGACAGACAGAGAAGGCAGGCTCAAGGAGCTTTTGATGACTTGCCCAAAGTCACCAACTTAATTCTGGAACTGGAACTTGATCCGCAATCTTCTCGCTGTTAACTTGAAGCTGTGACCAGCATCAGTGAGGAATCCGGGGGCTGTCAGGTGAGAGCAGAAGCCAGCGAGCTCATTTTGCTGCCTTTCATCAAGGAAAAGAGGTGGAGCCCTAGAGCCAGGGTTTGCTCCGTGGGCCTGGCCACTCTGACAGCAGCCCACCAGACTCCATCCCCTATGAGCCACCCATGGGGCACAAGGATCACCTGCTGCATTCAGGATCTTACAGCTCACGCCCTGAGGTCCTGGGGTTAAGACAGTCACCTCCTAGAAGTCAGGCTCATCCAGAATCTGGATGAGGTGTGGTTTGCCACAAGTGTCAGTTCCTCATCTCAATACTCCCGAGAACTCGCAGTGACCCAGTCGGCTCCCGCAGGCATGCACTCCCCGACAAGGGCACCGGCTCAGGGGCTCTGGTCTTGCGGCAGGCGCGGCTGGGTGCAGCTGTAGGCACCGAGTCCTCCTGCATTTGGACCATACGTCAGAAGCCAACAGGGGCAGCTCGGTGACTGTGAGGACAGAGAAGTTGTACTGGAACTTGCCTTACTTCACTGTGTCATTCCCTGCGATCCCTTGTGTTCTAACTTAGTGAAATGGCTGCAACGGATTTTAGGGGCACCTGGCTGGCTCCCTGGGAGGAGCGTGTGACTCTTGATCTCAGGGTTGTGAGTTCCAGCCCCATGTTGGGTGTAGAGATGACAGAAATAAAAACGAAGAGCAAATTTTAGTTTGTACATTAAATATTTTACTGAATTTGAACAATGCCTTGAAGATTGAAATTTACTCTTTTTAGGGGTGTCTGGGTGGCTCAGTCGTTAAACATCTGCCTCAGCTCAGGTCATGATTCCAGGGTCCTGGGATGGAGCCCCGCATCGGACTCCCTGCCAGGTGGGAAGCCTGCTTCTTCCTCTCCCACTCCCTGTTTGTGTTCCCTCTTTCGCTGTTGATAAAATCTTAAAAAAAAAAAAAAAAAAAAAAAACTAAACCAACAACTTTCTAAGGTTTAAAAAAATTATTCTTTTAGATGTTAATGATTTTAGGAGTGAGTTAGGAAGATAATGATGACCACGACATGGTGATAACTGCAAATACCGCTGACTGGAGAAGAATGCGAACCGTAAGCCCCTCGGCATCACACATGTGGGGGGCGCCCCTGCCCCCCACTCGCCCCTAACACAGGCACCCAGGTTCCTACTCCTACTGGTTGTGGGTCGTTCCCAGTCTCAGTCTGAACAGTTGCAGGAAATGCCCCCATGTGGCCCCAGGAACATGGTTACTGGGCAGAGGGCATTTCGACTGCAATCTGTTCCAGAGACAAGGACCCTGATATCTCCCTAAAGATGACCTGTTACCAAGAACAAATCCAGCAAAGTGTGGTAGCGGAGGACCAGCAGGTCCGCAGGGCTGTCAGTCACCTTCCTCAACCTCCGGAGGCCCTTGGTAATGGGGGCGTGGTTACTGGTGTGCTAGACCCGCAGAAGGGTTGTGGGACCTGTGGAGTGCACAGGATGAGCACACTGGAGGACCGAGGGTCGAAATGGAGCGCGTGCATGAATCCTGTCCCCCAGACCCCTCCCGTTCTCCCCCAGCCCTGACCTGAGCAGCTCAAACACACGACGGCAAATTCCAGCTCTACAGTTTACTACCTGTATACATTCGGTGAGTTGCCTCCAGTCTGTCCTCATTTGAAAACTGGAGATAATGACGCTGTGTGTGGGTGGGTGGGGGGGCCGTGAACACTGCGTGCTGCTTCTATCTGGTCTGATACACTAGTGTGTTCCCAATGTCACGTTACTTCTTTCATCCTGTACATGTTTCATGAAGGCTCATGAGAATGGTGTTGCTTTTGATGAAATATGTTGAAGATGAACAGATTATCAGTTTATGATAAAAATCAAGTGAACTTCTCTGTATCTTAAATATTAGTGTTAGAACGATTACCTCTCATCCACCTGAAAGGACACCCATGTCTACAGATCAGATACTGCTACATGGGAAGAGTGACTGAGACCTTCCAGAAGCCAGTGACCTTGCTTCATTCTACGCGTGGGTTTTCACATTCTTTCCAGGCTTGCGACTTCACTTCCTTCCCATGCTCCCTACCCGCCACCAGGTAATGATTATGAAAACCCTGGCAGTAAGTGGTGGGGAGAAATGAAATCTTTTGCTAAATTCAATCCATTAATTCTTGATCGGTCAGACAGGTCCATAAATTTGTTTCACTTGCAAGGACTCTGTGCTAACTCTCCTTCTGTCACTTTATCAGTAACACCGGGAGCAGCTGTGTGGAAGGGAGAGGCTTTGCAGTCTGGGTGTGCTCCTCTGTCTGACCTCTAGGCTTTCTGCCTCAGGTGCTGACATTACACATCCCCCCACAGGGTCCCTTTAAATGGGGACTTTACGCAATGGAGAGCCAATATACATAAAGGGGAGCACATCTTTGGTGTTTAACTGCACCCCCACCCCTACAATATTCTGTCCTGGACCAGAACCACCCAGGCAGAGTCTCCTGGTTCCTCTAGGACGAAACTGTAGATTCCTGAATTCATTTCCTTCATGCTGAAAGGAACCTTTCTTGGTTCCCTGTTACTACATCTACTGCAATTCCTCTCGACATCTCGCCCCGTTACTCACTGTGGTCCATGGATCAGTCTCACGGGCATCATCTGGGAGCAAGTTACAAGTGTAAAATATGGAGCCCCAGCCCCGAACTTCTGAATCAGAATCTGTATCTTCCAATGATTACCAGGTGATTCCTTTGCATGTTAAAATTGGAGAAACATTGATTTTAAAAAAATACTAAATTTTGTGTTTTAGTGACGAATACATAGCTGGGGAATTCAGGACATGACATGTTTGATTTAAAGTAAGCATTTTCCTTAAATAGCTCAAGATTTATGTAATTGTTATGTAAAACATGAGACTCAAATTGCAATTACATTGTTTTATAATTATACATATTGGTGTCTTTTATGAAACAATTCTAGTAGGATTCAGACAATCTGAAAATATCGTAAACCTATGGAAAAATTTCCACTTGAAATGCTGGATATGATTTAAAAGTATAATATATAACATATTTCCCAGGTATTTAAAAATTTGATTTTATATAATCTGATCATACTTTATAACATCCCTGATTGGCTTTAAGAAGTTTCAACTGGATTAGCATTAAATACGTACGTTTACCCAGTCTTCTGAGAAATCGAAGTTCCACATTTATGACTTTCTTTTATGACCTTATTTATTTATTTGACAAAGAGAGATCACAAGTAGGCAGAGAGGCAGGCAGAGAAGTGGGGGAAGCAGGCTCCCCGCTGAGCGGAGAGCCCGATGCAGAGCTCGATCCCAGGACTCTGGGATCATGACCTGAGCCAAAGGCAGAGGCTTAAGCCACTGAGCCACCCAGGCGCCCCAACATTTATGACTTTTTTGAGATTTGAGGGAGTGAGAACATACACATGCAAGTGTTGGGGGGAAGGGACAGAGGGAGGAGAGAGGGTTGTGTAAGAGATATAAAATTCCTGTTCTGTGACAAGTGGTTTTTTTTTTTTTTTTAATTCTCCTCCTAGAAAGAACTATAAGGTTATAGATACACAAGGCAGGCTAGTAAATCAGTCACAGGAACTTAAGAACACTTACTGAAGATCATCATACCAGTTATGAAGACCAACGCGGCCTCAAGAGGACCTCCATGAGGTACCCTTGTGCCAAGATTCTGGTTTCTAATACCATTTTTCCAATAAAAGGAACCAAGGCTTTTTGGAGAAAAGGTTAATCCCATGTCTGAGAATGGTATAAAACTAGCTTGGGTTACCTTGTGCTATTAGAAAAGAAAGATGTTCAGAGATGAAGAAGCTCATTTAAAAGGGGCTAATGTCCACAATCCTAACAGGCTAAGAAGAAAAACCCATGTGATACTATTGATTAATGCATAAGAAACAGCTGACATAATATCACTCAAGATAAACTCTCAGGAAAATACGGATAGAGGGGATCTTCCCCAACCTGATAAAGTACATCCACAGAGAAACCTAATACCAACATCACACCTATGATGGACAGTGCTTTCCCTGAGATGCGGCACAGGTGAGGAGGTCCGCTCTGACCACTGCTATTCGGCAAAGCATTGGAAAGCATAAGAACCCATGGAATTCAGCTCCCACGCTACTTTGCTACAGTGTGGCAGGGATGAAGGCCAGGCATGTAGCAAGGACACGGAGACGACACGGTTCAGCAAGTATGCTCACAAGGACTCGCCCAGGTGAGATGGGAGGAGCAGCTCTACTTTTCTTTCTATAACAAGCTTCAAGTTGACGCTTCATTTTGCAAGGAGACAGTGGCTTTCTTTTTTTTCCGGCATTAGCAAAACATATCTAACTTTACAAATATGACGAACGTGGGGCACCTGGGTGGCTCTGTGGGCTAAGCATCTGCCTTCTACTCAGGTCATGAACCTGGGGTCCTGGGATGGATCCGCACCAGGCTGCCTGCTCAGCGGGGAGTCTGCTTCTCCCTCTGCTTCTCGCCCTGCTCAGGCTCTTTTAAATAAGTAAGTAAAATCCTTAAAAGAAAAGCTGATGAATGCAATAGGACCTGTCACCTAGAGTAGTGTTTGCAGCTTCTTCTAGTGGTTGGTCTGTAGGGGACAGTGACGGCTGAATCTGAGAGATGAGGAGACTGAACCTCAAGCAGATGAAATCCTGCGACCACAGGCAGAGAATCTGACACAAGCAGTTCCCCGTCTGGAAGGCTCTTCTCCCCGGTAAATAGTTCCTCCTTCTCTTCCACACCTCAGGGTAATTCCTCTCTTCCAAAACCTTCCCCGACTTCTTAAAGCATGAACTCGCCTCCTCCCCTTTGATGTGGGAAACAAAGGCAAAATAAAAACTAAACTTCCCTACTACTGACAGCCCACCGACAAGTCCTTGAAACAGGGACGGGGCTTTCCTCTGGGAGCCTGGCTGCCTGGACACTTTGCTGAGGACAAAGTTGGCCTGACCCCCCAGAATCCTGGGTCAGGTTTAAACATACAGGAGTTCCTTTGGAATTCCCCCCAATCCACATGCTGACATCACCCCCAAGCGCACGAATCAGTGATGCACATCGCAAGGGTCTCATGACTCGGGTTTTAGCAGACCCTAAAAAATGACCCCTTCTCAACAGTAGCTGCCCCTGCAGGTCCCGGAAACCTGCTTGCAAACGTCTGAGCCTGCGGCTCCTCCACCCCACCCGGACGTCTGTAACGGGCCGCTCACGGCCCCGGGGCAGCTCTCCGCCCTTAGGTCCTGTCCCTCTGCTTTAACAAATTCCCCTTCTCGCACCAAAGCGGTCTCGAGAATTCCTTCCTGGCCTCGGCCCCGGGCCCAGCGTTTCCAGCCCCTCGTCCAGCCGACTGCGGTGCGCCCCCGCGCTTCGTCACTGCGCAGGCCGACCTGACCTCCCCGCGAGCAAGGATGCGGCCTCGCCGCGCGCCCCGCGCAGGGCTCGCAGGGCACGGACGTCACACACCGCTCGTGAACCCCGGTTCAGGTCCTCTCGAAGGCACAGCCCATGTTCACGGGGGAGCGTGACGCGGCGGCGCGGAAGAGGCGGGCACACTTCCGGTCAGCGCGCTCGGACGGCAGCGGGGTCTCCGCGCCCTCGCCCAAGCTCCCCGCGTGCCGGCCTGACGTCCGCCCATCTGCACAGACCCCCTCTGGCACTGGCCCCTGCGCTCGTCGGGGACCGCTTCCCCCCGCCCCGAGCCGGCGCCGTGGGAGACAGCGGACGGCCCACACCGGCCCGCCGCCGACCGACGGCCGACGGTTTACGGCCTGAAAAGCACGTCCAGTCGTAAAGCACTTCGCCTCCGAGGCGTCCTGACAGACGTCAGGCCAATGGGTTCTCCACGTGCACAAATGGACTCGAGTCTCTGGTTCCTTCCATGGCTTCAGCGGGGAAATGAGTCCTCGAGTTAACAGTGTTTTTTAAACGTCGTCTTCGGGACGGAGTTGTTTTTAGCGGGTCCCCGCCCCCGCCCAGACGCCGGCCCCGCCCGGCCGCCTCACGCCTGTCCGGAACTTGCGCCGCTGCCGAGCCACGCCAGCCAACCGCTGCCAACAGGAAACGCGGCGGGCGGAGGAGCGTTTCCAACGCACCGGTCCCCCGGAGCCTCTTCCTGGGACTGTCTAGGCTTCGACCGCTTTTCACTCGTCCTTCCGGTTTCTCTACTCGCACTGTTCCCGCCTCTTCCCTTTCGCCGTCGGGATTTGAGGAGCTCTCGCGAGACTTAGGCCTCTTCCTAGGCCGGCGCTCTCACCAAGGTAGGCTGGCGGCCTTCTCGCTGTTGGACTTTTCGTCCAACTCTGAGGAAAACACGTTTCGGAGTTCGGCCTCCATGGCCGGGTCCTGCTCACCCGGCGGGGATACGGCCGATTACCCGGGCTGTGTCCCCCGATGGCTTCTGCGGGGTGGCGCGGGGCTGGGCTGGGGGCCGGCGGGGGCCGGCAGGGGCCGGCGGCTGCGGGCGGCGGCCTCAGCGGGGACGCTGTGTGCTTGCAGGAGAAGAAGGCCATGTTCAGTTCGAGCGCCAAGATCGTGAAGCCCAACGGCGAGAAGCCGGACGAGTTCGAGTCCGGCATCTCCCAGGTGAGGGGGCAGGGCCGGCGTCCGGGCGGCGTGTCCCCCTCCCCGACCCCCAGCAGCGGGGGTCCGGCGCGCGCGACCCGCGGGGAGCTGGGCACGCCGGTCCCGGAGGAGCCCGCGAGGGCGGCGGGGCGGCGCGCGCGTGTCCCCCGCCGGCCGAGCGGGCGCTGAGGCGGCTCCGCTGCTCCCCCGCAGGCGCTGCTGGAGCTGGAGATGAACTCCGACCTCAAGGCGCAGCTCCGGGAGCTCAACATCACGGCCGCCAAGGTGAGGCGCCCGCCGGGAGGGGCTGCTCGTGCTGACCGCCCGCCGCCCGGCCCGGAGCACGTGTGCGCGCCCGGCCGGCGGCGCGGGGTCCCGCGGCGGGGCTGCGGGAGGAGGGCGCGGGCGGGGGGTCCGTCGCGTCCCCGCTGCTGCGGCGCGCGGCCGCCTCGGGTGGGCTGCGGCGCTGGGGGGCCGCTGCTGTCCGGCCGCGCGCGTCCGGGTCGGGGTCAGCGCGCAGGGCGTCCGGGACGGGAGGTGACGTGGGCTGCGGTCCTCCCCCAGGAGATCGAGGTCGGCGGCGGCCGCAAGGCGATCATCATCTTCGTCCCCGTCCCTCAGCTGAAGTCGTTCCAGAAGATCCAGGTGCGGCTGGTCCGCGAGCTGGAGAAGAAGTTCAGCGGGAAGCACGTCGTCTTCATCGCCCAGGTGTCCCGTAGCGGCCGGCTCCGTGGGGGCGGGCCCCGGGGTGGGGCGACCGTGGCCCTGAGCGCGAGGAGGGAAGCGCGGTTTGGGGTCCGCGGGAGCCGGAGTGGGCGGTGCTGGGTCGGAGCGCGGTTTGCTGCGGGACCCGCCCGTGACCCGCCCGTGAGGGGTCCCGGGGTCCCGGCTGCGGCGGGTCCGCCGTGCGCAGGTGCGCAGGTGCGCAGCGTCGGACGGCGCAGGACGAAGAGGAGCCCGGACGCTCGTCAGCGGCTCTCGGAGCTCGTCTGCTCGGGGGTGACCTTCACAGACCGCGGGTTTATCCCGTGACTGTTTTCTTGGGCTTTTTGTTTCCTTTTAAAGCTGTTGGTCAGTTCTGAGCTTTCTTTCCACTTAAGGTTTGTCTCTCTTCCGTGGTAATTTTTACCTTACAGAGGAGAATTCTGCCGAAGCCAACTCGAAAAAGCCGTACAAAAAACAAGCAAAAGCGCCCCCGGAGGTGAGTGTTCTGTCGGCGTCCAAGTGCACCGGCGGCATCAGGTCTCCGTCTCCGGGTCGCGAGTTCAGGCCCTGTGCTGGGCCCCGCTCTAGGCTGCTGGGCTCCATGCCGAGCGTGGAGCCTGCTTTAAAAAGTGTGTTGTAAACCAATTAGGAACGACTTGGTTTGCGTGGGGTATTTCGGTGGTAAGCCTTGCCGTAGGTTTCCGGAATTAAAGTCCGTTTAGGAAAACCTTTCGCTTGGGGACTTTTACTGAGTGACGTGGTTTTCTCTCTAATTACGTATGTTTGAAAATTCCAGAGGCAAGAATTACGTGTATTTACAAGGTAGGAAAGACGAGGTAGCTGCGGTCTGGAGAGGAGACCCTTCCTTCTTCTCTGTGGGCCAAGGCTGCGGGCTCTGCGGGGCCGTTCATGCATCGCCGAGGCCCTGAGCGCTCCGGGCGTCCCGCAGCTGCGCTGGGAGGTGTCTTTGCTTGGTTTCTGCCCTGAGTTAGGGCTGAGAAGCGGGGGGGATTTTCCTGTTGCTGACGTTCCAGGTTGAAAGGGCTCCCGCGACTGTAGACGCTGTCCTTCAAGCTCGGCTGGCGGACAGGTTATTTTGCATAAACTCAGGGGCTGAGTGTCGTTGGCTTCCTGAGCCGGGCCTTGCGGTGTTGCATGGAAGCGTGGTTTCCCAGACGGGTCACTGATCCCTGCGGGGCCTGCCCTGTGGGCCAGCCTGGGAGGAAATGGACTAGCGTCCGTGCCGCCCCATGGGCAGCCGTCTCAGCGAGTCTGCGCTTGGTTATTGCTTCTCCTGAAAGGATGAGGGAAAGGGACGCAGGGCCCAGGGATGTGCCGTTTCAGCGACTGCCGGTAGTGCTGGGATTTCTAACACCCCGTCTTGCTTGCGAACCACTGGGAGGTCGTGGTGGGGCTCCAGCGGGAAGATGTCACCTGAGAAGGGTGGTGGGGAGACTGGAAGGACGGGAGCCAGAGTTCTGGAACTTGAGTCGTCCGGTGCAGTACTTGAACCTGCTTTATGGGCAGTTGGAGTAGCGTAAGAATTGAGGGATTTTGGGGTATTCTAGATAGTTTGTGAGGAGACAGTTAAGAACATCTAGTCTGTTAGAGGCCGAGTTCCTGCTTCGAGTATGAAAACAAACCCTTGCTTTGCCTCCAGCGGAGTGGCCCATCCACAGCCTCTCATCCCAAACTTGTGTTTTCCACATGTGCTCAGGGGACGGCTTGCCTGGGTTCCTGGTGGCCTACTCTGCGCATCGGGGGCTTCTGCTGAAGCTCTAGGCGGCAGGCATGGCGGTTCCACCGCTTCTCACTGCCTGCAGACCTCTTCTAGTCTTCAGTCCTTCACGTCTCCTGCGTGGACAGGTCCTGACGTTGACTTGTTTTGGCTTCTAGTCTCAGCAGGGTTTCCGCTTCTTTCCGTCTGAGGCCTTCAGCTCTGCGGCTGGTGATGAGTAGTTGTGTGGCCTTGACTTCCCCTTGTTAGAGCTGATGTTGGAGTCTGAGAGGAGATGCTCAGGCTGGCTTCGATGGTGTGTGGATTTGTTTCAAAGGAGACAGTTGGCGATTTCCGTGTTTGTGTGCTTTCCTAGTGAGTCACGGGGAGCAGTGATCAGCCGGGCCGTCTGTGTCATTTGCTTTCTGGAAGGTGATGGAGGCTTTGGGAAGTGGATTTCCCTTGAGCTTGTGGAGCAGTAAGACCTTTGCAGGTGTTTGAGAGCCCGCAGAGAGTGTGTAGGAGCTGCCGGTCCGAGATGCGAACGTGTGGAGTGCAGTGTCCGTCCGCGGAGCGTGAGACATCGTGGCTGAGTTCTTACTGCAGGGCAGGTCGGGAAGCACTGGGAAGAACCACCTCTTCACGCGCTCATTCTTGGCATCTTGGTGGACATGGCAGATACCCCCAAAGCTTGGAATTGGTCAAATCTTGCTGTTGCCGTGCAGCCAGATGTGTTTGGAACTTGAAGTGCCACCAGGAGAGGAGGAGGTCACAGCGGCAGTTTATGTGATGGGGTGAAGATGGGGTTCAGGTGGGACCGCCATCACAGAGTGGGTGATGGAGCAGTGCGTCCCTTGTCCTAGAGAACAAGGAGGAGCCTTGGAGGTGTTTTGGAGGCCATGGAGAGCTCTCGAAGGGTCTTTTCCTAGTAACGTGGTGTGATCATAGATTTGTTTTGTTTTGTTTTTGTTTTTAAGATTTTTTATCTATTCATTTGACAGAAATCACAAGTAGGCAGAGAGGCGGGCGGGGGGCCGGGGGGAAGCAGGCTCCCTGCGGAGCAGAGAGCCCGACGCAGGGCTCGATTCCAGGACCCTGGGATCATGACCTGAGCCGAAGGCAGAGGCTTTAACCCACTGAGCCACCCAGGCGCCCCAAGATCATAGGTTTTTAAATGAACTTGGCAGCCTTGGAGGTGGTGGTTTTGGAAATGAGCGTGTCATAAAGAAGCTTCTGCAGCAGTTAAGTTGAGAAATCATGAGTGGAGAGAAACCCAAAGAGCACCTGAAAGGGGAATCCCTCTTGAGCCTCCGTTCCCTGGAGACAGTCACCTGGGACTTGGTGTGTGTGTGTCGTCCGTACGGTTTCATGGTTAACATACCCTGCGCTTTCAGAACAAATCAGTAGGTGGGTTGTTACCCTGTCTAGTGTGGCAGCGGCTCTCGTCTGATCTGTTAAATGTACGTAGCCTGTTTGAAAACTGGTGTTAATTTGGTTTCAGAAACTTTGGGTTTGCTGTTGACGTTTTGACTTTGGAGGGGCTCCCTGGAGGGCAGGTCTTCCTCAGCGTCTTACTTTGGTCACCATGTTCTTTCAGCCGCACTCTGACAGCTGTGCATGACGCGATCCTGGAGGACTTGGTGTTCCCAAGCGAGATTGTGGGCAAGAGAATCCGTGTGAAACTGGACGGCAGCCGACTCATCAAGGTCCATTTGGATAAAGCGCAGCAGAACAACGTGGAGCACAAGGTAAGGGGCGGCGGCGTTGCCGGAGGTCGTGCGCGGGAGGGGGAGGCAGCAGGACCCGACTCCACATGCCGCCAGCTCCAGTAAGAGTGACCTCAGCCCTCCCTCTCCCAGCCAAACCTCTGCCCGCTTCCCTGCAGGTTGTAGGTCGGGTTTTATACTGGGGGTTGTTGTGAAAATCGGAATTCTCTGCCTTTTAAATTAAGAGGAAAATTAGAAGTAAAGTAATTCCTTTTAGTAAGATGTTAAATCCTTTGGGGGTGGGATCTCAGTAGTGTTAGAATCTGAGAGGACTGTCCCCTCGCGTCATTCCTGGTGAAGTGTTGCTAATGTGGACAACCCCTGGGCCCCTCACCGACTCTTGTCTGCGTGGCCCAGAGGAGTGCCACGCTCCGGCTCCGGGATGTGACTAGAGCCCTGTCCCGTAGCGCTGGGGGTGAGCCTGTCCCCAGGCTTGTATATTCCTTGTCTCGTCAGTCCCTGGTTGCTGAGGGGAGAAGCCACACAGGGCACAGCCTCACAAAACCGTTAGGCTTCAAGCGGAATGTGTGTGTTTAAAAGTTTTGTGATGAATTTCTTCTTTCCTTGTAGGTTGAAACTTTTTCTGGTGTCTATAAGAAGCTCACAGGCAAGGATGTTAACTTTGAGTTCCCCGAGTTTCAGTTGTGAACAAAAATGATTAAATAAAACTTTGACAGTATTCAGTTTTGAGGCGTGATTTTCAAAAGTTCAGAGATGTCGTCGTATAGCCGTCTACATAGCCAGCGGCTCCCTGCGAAGGCTGGAAGATTTTGAACAGAGAGGGTGCCTGTGGGATGTACCAGGCAGTCGGATGCATGTATCCAGGGGTGTTGTAATGGGTACAGTCCTGTGACATTGGCCCAGGTGGCTGAGTATTGGCATTGGACAAGTTCAACCGAAGGATCACACAGGTAACAGAGGCGTGAACGATACGATAACGTAGCCTGCCCCCTAGTCCCTGTGCCGCGCTCTACGAGAATCGAATGCTGGGTCTCCTGGGAAGCCGGGCTGCCTAGAAGTCCGGGTTTCAGAAGCACCTGAAATCAGGCCAGGAACGGTTCCTTGGAAACGGTGTGACAGAGCAAGATGGGATAAATTGGTGTTCTCACTGAATTTTTTATTGTGGTAAAAGACCTACAGAATTTGCCATTTTATCCTTTTTTAAGTGTCTGGTTCAGTGGTGGTGAGTGCTTACGTTGCTGTGACAGACCTGCAGGGTGCCGGGTGGTGTCGGGACCGAGGCTTCCTGCCGGCAGCTTCTTCCGCTTTCAGATTCCCTGAGTTCACACATTCACCGCGGGTCTCGTGGCTGCAGGAGACTGGTGAGGCGTAGGCGGGATGAGACGATGGGGTCTCCGCGCGGCTGCACGGCTGCACGGCTGCTGAACGGAAGCATAGCCGGTGCTGCGCTTGCATTTGCGTCATTCCTAAAGGCTCCTCTGAGAAGACTGTCCATGTACGCGAGTCTCATGGACATCTGATGCGCTGTGCCCCTCGCCCAGCTCGAGCCCGTGCTGTTTCCTCGGTCTTGTTGAATCTGCTCCCATGCCCGCCCTTTGCTGGAGATTTGAGAAGCAAGTTCTAGACGGTTTATTACTTAGGAATCTTCTTTTAGCGGTGATAATTACTAAATCAGTATCAAATGAAGAACCACATTTGTTTTTAAAAGATTTTATTTACTTATTTTACAGAGATCACAAGTAGGCAGAGAGGCAGGCAGAGAGAGAGGAGGAAGCAGGCTCCCCACTGAGCAGAGAGCCTGATGCGGGGCTCGATCCCAGGACCCTCAGATCATGACCTGAGCTGAAGGCAGAGCTTTAACCCACTGAGCCACCCAGGACCCCTGAAGAACCACATTTTTAAAAAGTATTTTTTATGTTCAGTTTGCTTGCATATAGTACGTTACTCATTTTTGATGTAGCGTTCAGTGATTCATTAGCTGCGTACAACACCCAGTGCCGTCACAGCACATGCCCTCAATACCCATCACCCGGTTACTCCATCCCCCTGTGCCCCTCCCCTCTGTAACCCTGTTTGTCTCCTGGAGTCGGAGGCGCTCATGGTTTGTCTCTGATTTCTTCCCATCGTTTCCCCTCCCTCCCCCTGTGGTCCTCTGTGCTATTCCTTATGCCCCACACATGAGTGAGACCGTCAGCCTTGGCTGACTTACTTCACGCGGCATCATCCCCTCCAGTTCCATCCACGTCCGGGCAGGTGGCGGGCGTTCTCCTTTCTGACGGGTCCGTGATGCTCCGTTGTGCAGATGGACCACGTTTGATCCGTGCGTCCGTTGAAGGGCAGCTTGGCTCCTTCCAGTTTGACTGGTGGACATGGCTGCTACGAGCACTGGGGAGCATGTGCCCCTTTTCACTCCCATCTATCTTTGGGGTAAATACCCAGTGCAATCGTTGGGTTGTAGGGTAGCCCTACTTTTAACTCCTTAGGAACCTCCATACTGTCCCCAGAGTGGCTGCACCGGCTTGCAATCCCACCAACAGCGTACGAGGGTTCCTGTTTCTTCACATCGTCGCCAACCCTTGTTTCTGGTCTTTTTAATTCTTGCCATTCTGACTGGTGTGACGTGGTATCACTGTAGTTGTGATTTTTATTTCCCTGATGCGGAGTGATGTTGAACGTTTTTTCATCTGTGTGTGGGCCATTTGTTTTTGGAGAAGGTCTTCATGCCTTCTGCCCATGGAAGAACCAGTTTTTCAAGTTGCTAAATCAGACATTAAACCAAGTTTAAAAAAGATTAATCATATAGCTTTCCCTAAAATTAATATTTATTTGTGTCCATTTAAAACTTTGTTTTTTATGACCATATGTGTGCTATTTTAGGACTTGTGTGCTTTCTATAATATGTTAATACCACGCGATACTGGAGATGACCTCAAAACATACTCTGTGGGGTGTACAACGAAGTAGTTTGGGGACTAAGGTGCTAAACATTGTCACCACAATTTTCGCTGGTAAACTTGCTGTTTAAAGAGAAATACACGGTCGACTTGAACACGGGCCAGGGGTCCTGGCTCCAATGTCGTTGAAAATCCCCTCCCTCCAGGACTCAACTGTTGTTCCCTTACTGTTGACTGGAAGCCTCAGGAAAATGGTGAGCACATTTGGGCGGGCTCTGTCAGTGGAGCATGTGATTGGGTCTCAGGGCTGTAAGTGCGAGCTTCATGTTGAGTGTAAAAACTACTTAGAAATAATCTCTAGAAAGAAAACACATTTACAGTGTCCCACTGTATTCATCAAAACCAAAATCCACATATAAGTAGACCCTCCAAGGGCCAACTGCATAGGCTATTCTTGAAGGGCTCCATCTTACACCCGCAAGGGTGGGTATGTATCATTACAGGAAGCGACTGTGTTTAGATCTTCCTTTTCCCTCCTAGTTGCGTATCAGGTCCTTCTTTTCTCCCTGACTGACAAAGGTGCAAAGCTCCTAAGTAGGGGAATATTTTTGGGCTTTTTTGAGGCGCTGAGTTGCCTAATTTTAGATCTCCACTATTAATACTTGATATTTATGAACATGTGTGACCATACAGTAAAAGCACAGGTCGCGGCAGCAGGGACCCTCCCGTTCCCAGACATGGTTCTGGCTGCAGAGATCCCGGTTACTGTTTGAGACGCTGCTGATGCCCTCAGCTCTGGGTGAGGGTAAGAAGCTCAGTCTGAAGCCTCTTTGGCCGTTCATTTTTACTCAGAATGCTACACAGACACAATCAAGCTCGTGCTCTGTGGGAATGTCTTGAATGAGGCTTCAGTTTCATTTAGCACCTTCCGGCAGTGGCTCAAGCCGTCTCTGCGCCGCACTGAAACGGGACGAGGCAGCGCTCGTCTTCAGGAGCCCACTGCCGGGCACGCCCCACGCAGTTGCTGTTCTGCTCCTGTTCCTTGTAACTGTCCGTCTGGCAGTTTGCAAGCCCGGAGCAGCCCAGATGGCCAGCGCTGACCCTGGTCATGTCGTAGTCCACTGCCGTTCGGGTCTGCACCCACGCGCGTATGGTCACCGCGGGGCTGGGGTGCCGCCTTCCCTGAGTTGCCTTGTTTCTGTGACTTCAGATCTCATTCTAGAACGGAGGACGGGCCGGGACTAGCGAGGTCTCCTAGTTCTTCCAGTTCGAAGGGTCACGGCCCCGAGTCCTAGAGCCATCACTGCAGACTACCTACCTCTCAGTACCGGTCAGGGAGGTGCATGTGCTTAACAGTGCCTGCATGGAGTCTTCAAAGCTTAATGTTGTAAGAACATAGGAGCTTTCTGGGGTTCCTGGGGGGGCTCAGTCAGTTGGACATCCAGCTCTTGGTTTTGGTTCATAATCTCATGTGGGGATTGAGCCCCGCATTGGTCTCCACACTCAGTGGGGACCTGCTTGAGACTACCTCTTCCCCTGCCCCTTCCTCCACTTGAACTGTCTCATGCTCTTTCTCTCTCTCTTTTTTTAGAAAGAAAGATTTTATTTATTTAACAGCACAAACAGGGGGAGCAGGAGAGGGAGAAGCAGGCTCCCCACCGAGCAGGGAGCCCCATGTGGAACTCGATTCCAGGCCCCTGGGACCATGACCCAAGCGGAAAGAAGATGCTTAAACAACTGAGCCACCCAGGCGCCCCATAAATAAATAAATCTTAAAAAAAAAAAAGAAGAAAAGAATATATGAGGTTTCTTGTCCTTGAAAACCAAATCGGTCGTATTACTTCCAAAGGGAGGATCAAGAATCAGGGAAATCAATCTCATGATGAGCAGAGTGTTAGGGCCCGAGAACCATCCCAGACACACAGGGAAACCAGATGACAGAGCCAGGTCTGTCGCTCTCCGACCTGTGAGTGGAACAGAGGAGGAAGTTCTACATTTTATTCCCTTTTATCAATCGGTTTCTTTTTCCATTTCATTCCATGTGGCTTTCCTGAAGTCTTTTAACGTCCCTGGGCCCTTGTGCCCTCTTGGTAACATGAAGGGGTTGTGTAAGGTTAAGCTCTTAGAATCCCTGCCCGCTTAAGGGACACGGTCTGGGAGGTGGTGTCTGAGCCGGGACTGGTCTGGGAGGTGGCATCTGAGCAGGGGGCCTACGTCAAGCACCTCTTGGGGGAGCACAGAGAGGGCATTGCTGTGTGAGTTTCTGACCGGCGTATTTCAGACAAGACGTTACTTTGGACAAAGGCTTTGAGCGGAGACAACCGGCACGTAGTGAGTGGTCAGTACATGTTGATGACTTCGCTGTAATCAGGATCACGGACTTCACGGCTGGCCTGCCCGTCACCCTCGGATCCAGCCGTGGTTGAATGGCGTGCCAGCGCCTGATGAAGACGACGGTACGGCTCAGGTCCCCTTAGGCTGTGAAGCCGGCTCCGTGCCGGGTCCTCTGGCAGACCCGGTAAGTTAGGGCCTTTGTCCTTGAAGGTCTGCCCTGCCCAGCGGGCGATGCAGACATGGACGGCAACCAGGAAACAAGGCGGCCTTGACTTCTGTCACTGAGCGGAGCGCCTAGAAGGCTTGCTTTCCTCTGGCTCACAGAGGCCATTCCTTTGACTTATGCTTCCCCGGAGCAAGGTGCGCAGGAGCGGCTTGGGAGGGGCCACAAACACACGGAAGGCCACAGCCCAGGAGTCCCCGTGTGGAGTGACCATCTGGGACAGCCGCCCCTGCTGTTCACCTTCACGCCGCTTCCCCGGCGCAGGAAGCAGCCTCACGGGGCCGCTCACCTCGGGCCATTGACGGGCCTGACCATGTGGTCACGTGCTGGCTCCTCGCGGCTCCCACGTGGCTGCCGTGGAGACGGGCGCCGCGGCCAGCAGGTCTTTCCCTCCTTTGGTCCGGGGCTGATTTGTTGGCTTTCGGTTTCTGTGCTGGAGCAAGAGTGTGTGGTCTTGTGGGGCGACCGAGGAGAGGAGGCGGGGAGCAAGAAGGTCAGGACAGCACCATGTGATTTGTGGGTGTCCCGCGCGTGGGGCCCTGCGGCGGGCCACCTACTCTGTCAGCCCCAGGCCTCACAGCACCCTGTGAGGGAGGCAGCGGTTGGCAGAGTGGCCCCTGGACCAGCAGCCCCAGCATCGCCCATCACATGGGAACTGGTTAGAATCGGGGATGCCCAGACCCCTACCAACTGCCGGCTCAGAAAGTCTGGGGCGGCAGCACAGCGGCTGGTGCTTTCAGAGGTCTTCTGGGTGGTTCTGGTGCATGCTCACATTTGAGACCCGGTGATCTCGGGTGCTATAATGACCTTGGACGACACGATGTCGACATCTGTCCCTCTGGCGAGCTACCCGGTGACGCCAAGGCCGCATCTCCCGGCCGCGCGGTGGGCTCCAGCTCCGATGAGCGATGAGCGCGGCCGTGGTGCCCGGACCCCCGACCGTGCAGGGACCACGTCCACGAGGGCCGGGAGCGGGCCTCGTGCCACTCTGCACATTCAGGGAGCTCTGGAGAAGCAGAGCCGTCAGGCGGGGGCAGGGGGTGGCCCAGGTTAATGTCCCGAAGGACGAAGTATCCGGAGCAGTGGAGGCCTGGCTGGGTGACCTCCCGGAGAGTTCCCACCCAGAGACAAATGGGCCGGGTCTGGCTGTCCGTGCAGATTTCTCTGTTATCTCTGGGGAATGTAAACAGTCACCAGCAGCTGAGCCAGAGTCTCGTTCTGACCCGCTGCGCGGCCAGGCGGCCTGAGGGGCCCGAGTTCGGGAGGAAAAGCCTGCGCCCAACAGCACGACCTCGGCGCTTTCAAGAAAAGACGGGAGGAAAGAAGGAGGGCAGGAAGGCAGAGCAGCCTGACGGGAGAAGGACCTGCTGGTTTCTCGTGACTTTTTGGTGCGTATTTGCAAGGCAGGTGCACACAGGATTTCTAATGGCAAAACGGTTCTGACAGACTACTTGAAACAGGTCGTTAGTATAATATGTCACTCTGTAACCGAGACTAATTCTCAGTTTGGGCACTTAAAAAAAAAAAAAGCCCTGAGCAGTTTGGGACACAAAACAAAAGATAAGTGACCAGGTTGGTGGTGAGACCCCAGGAGAGTGTGGCAGGCTGGCCTGCTGCTGGCTCTCCGCAGTCCGGAAAGCCCAGTTCTGGGGAGACAGGGTGGGCCCCGACCTGGCACGTGCCCCAGCGGTGGCACCTTGGGCAGGCGCCGTCCTTCTCTGCCCTGGCTCTGGCACTCTAGCTGGAGTACCAGCAGCTGGCTGGGCGGGCTGCTCGTGAGGACTGAGCTCATGGATGACTGAGCGGGCCTCGCTGGGACCCAGGCCCTGGCCCTTCCTCCCAGCTGTCGTCCCACATGGGCCAAGGGAGCACACCCCACGACACGGTGCACCGTCAGTTTCCACCGCGTCTCAGGCCTCGTGCTGGGAGGCACTGGAGTAGCTAGAGGCGTCCTTGCGATCTGGCTATGGGGGCCGCATACGAGCGCCGTCGACCGCTGGGTCCTGGTTCCTCTTTGCGGGGAGGACCTTCCTGTCCATCGCAGTTCCCAGAAGCCGGTACTCCGTGCCCCTGACCCCACGGTGTGACAGTATCTCCGGTCACACGTCCTGGGGAGGGAGTGGGACCAGGGTGAAGCTGAGCTGGGGCTGTGTTCCTCTGCACTGAGGTGGGTTGAGTTGTTCTGACACCGGCTATGACATGGATGGACCTTGAGGACGTGATGCTCTGGGAAAGAAGCCCGTCACGTTGGACTCCGAGCACATGAGATACTTAGAATGGTCGGAATCATAAGACGTCCAGCAGGCGTGGCCAGGCGGCCAGGAGGCTGAGGTGGGCTGTAATGCATTGGGACGATGGGGACGCAGCGGTATGGGGACAGAGGTTCAGTTTCACAAGGTGCGACGATCATGGAGACGGACAGTAGGGCCACAGGGCATCACGAACGTAGTTAATACACTGAGCTCTACACTAGAACGTGGTTACAATGGTAAATTGTCTGTTCTGTATTTTATCACAATAATAAAAACCTCCAGGCAGTTGTCTGGCCCGTCCCACTGTGTCGTCAGTCTTGCAACTGGGCAGACCGATTCCTCCTGCTACATCCTTCATCTCAGAATTGTTTTAGCTCCTGCTCCCTTTGTCTTTTCATATAAATTGGAGAATAATCCTGTCTCTGTCTACAAAATGTCTCGCTGGGATTTGAACAGGAATTGTGTTAGGTTTGTAGGTCACTCTAGCGACAATCAGCGTCTCCCCCCGGCGCTGAGCCTCCCAGTGCGGGAGCGCGACTCAGTCTCTTAGGGCTGCTGTGGTTTTCCTGGTTGGCACATAGATCCGGATATGTTTTATTAGACTTACCCCGAGGCACTGAATTTCTTTGAGTGATTGCAAGTGATTTTAAGTTTCGGAGTGTATGTGCCCGTTGCCAGCTTGTAGAGGTATGCCAGGTTTCCGAACGTTCATGTTGAGCTCTGAGCCTCGCAGAGCCCATTCTGGATTCTAGGAGTTTGTGTGGACTTTTCTGTGTGTTTGTACTGTTTCTGGTTTTGGTCTCCGGGTAACACCAACTTCATAAAATGAATTGGAAAATGCTCCTCTCTCTTCTTTTTCTTGGAAGACGTGTGAAAAATTGGTGTTAATTTTTCTGTGAAACTTTGGTAGAATTCTCCCATGAAGTCATCTGGCCTGGAGCTTCTTTCTTGGGAGTTTTTGTGACAAAGTCAACCGCCTTAGTTGTTAGGGGCTGCTAAGCCCTCTATTTCATGTTGGGTCCATTGTGTTTCCCAGGAAGTGGCCCATTGGGTCCAAGTTTTCAGATTTATTTATGCTATTTCGCATAAATTTTTGGCATAAATTTGGCATTTGGCATAAATTATTTATTTATTTAAAGATTTTATTTATTTATTTGACACAGAGAGAGATCAGAGAGATCACAAGTAGGCAGAGAGGCAGAGAGAGAGGGAGAAGCAGACTCCCCGCAGAGCAGAGATGCTGATGCAGGGCTCGATCCCAGGACCCTGGGATCATGATCTGAGCCGAAGGCAGAGGCTTTAACCCACTGAGCCACTCAGGCGCCCTTATTTGGTGGTTTTAACAAAGAATCCAGGATGCTGGGATCATGACCTGAGCCAAAGGCAGCCGCTTCACTGAGTCATCCAGGGGCCCCTGAATGTGAAAATCTTTACAAAATTTGTAATCTGTTGTGACTTCTTTCAGTCTAAATAAAAATGCATCTTTGAATGTAGCCTTTTGTGATCGTGATTGTATGTGTGTATCTTTTTCTTTTTTTTTTCTTTTTTTTTTTCTTTAAAGATTTTATCTACCTATTTGACAGACAGAGATCACAAGCAGGCAGAGAGGCAGGCAGAGAGAGGGGGAAGCAGGCTCCCCGCAGAGCAGAGAGCCCAACGCGGGGCTCGATCCCAGGACCCTGAGACCATGACCCGAGCCGAAGGCAGAGGCCCCAACCCACTGAGCCACCCAGGCGCCCTGTGTGTCTTTTTCTTAAACAAGTCCCCTCCCCTCCTCTGCGAGAGGCAGGAGCCGGACCCACCCACCACAGATCCTTTCTCTGCCTTCATGAAGCGTCAGGGCACGCCGTGAGCTTGGGTCTTGCGTGGGGTAGGTCTGGACAGGCAGTAGACAAGCAGGGAGTGCCTTGAAGTGAAACCCTACAGGGAGAGTGGAAGGAAGCGGGTCCGCCACATTTATTTCTGTCTGATGTGGCACCTGATGGTGACCGCTCTCCCTGCTTCCCTCGACGCCCAGCGTACTCAGTACTCACGCTTCCTTCTTCAACAGAAGAGAAAGAGAACAGAGCGGACGCCAGAGTCAGGCTGGGGGGCTCGGGGTAAAGAGCCGGAAGGGCATCTCCGGTGGGTCTGCGACCCCGCGGCGGCTTCCCGCGTTCCCACACCCTCCACTGCCCTCCCGCAGGACAGCGGATGTATTGCAAACAGGAAGCTCTTTGCAGATAAGGCTGAGGCGCAGCCTGATTTGCTGGGAAGCCTGACGGCCTGGGCCATGCTCGCCTGGCCTGTGGGCTCGGCGGCCTCTGTAAATAGCGGCTATGAGGCTCCCAGGCGCAGTGTCCTCGCGGGTCCCCTACAGTCAGGACGCCCCTTCGCCTGGCGTGCGCTGCAGGTAGGGGCGCTCTGCCGGGTGACCTGGCAGTCCTGGGGAGCAGGGCGGGGGTCTGCCAGTCCACGGGGACACGGTGAGCTAGGAAGGCAAGGTTCCTGAAGTGGCCAGAGGGAGGACTCGGTGGAAAGGGGGTGGGATCTGTTCTTTGGTCCCCGCGACAGATGGGGTCTGTCCGATGGATCCGACTCTAGAATTCCAAGGTCTGAGTGATTCAGGAGCTCATGCTGGAGACTCCATGGGGCCGGCTCACGAGGGCACTCACAAGGAGGCTTCTCCGCTCTGCACTCGTTCCAAGAGGTGGGGCTGTATGTCCTCGAATCCCCATCCCTGTGTGACAGGTGGCTGTGGCAGCGCGTGAAGGTGGCCGGAGTGTGTTCTCAGGGAGCGGCCGCCGCCTGTGGCTGGGGCCATGTGGGCCATAGCGGTCATCTGCGCTCATGGCCCGTGGCTCTGTTCTGAGCTCAGCAATGGGGCAAAGGCAGGACCGGAGCGGGGGTCTCTGGTCTCCCAAACCGGGTAGGACGTGGTTTTGACGGGGTCCCTTCCTCCCTGGCCAGCTGGCTTCCAGGCTGAAGTTAGGTCGTACTTAGGAACTTAGGAACTTAGGAACAAAGTGGGAAAGCCGCGGCACGTGCATAGCCAGACTTCTGATCTGGTGGGAAGCGCTCTCCTTGCCCGACAGAGCGAGCCCGGGCGTCTGCCGCGATTCCAGCTCATCGACGGCTTTGAGAGATCTGGGCCGTGAGAGGACAGACGGTTTGCAGAAAGCTGGGGGAAGGGCCTCTTCCTCCTTAGTGTGTGGCTTTTGGTTGGGCCCTGGGGAGAACCTGTGTCACCGTGGGGAGCAAGCAGCTGGGTGGAGGTGGGGGGTGTCCATTCTCAGAGCCCCTGGTGCTTCCGGATGGTTCTCAGGCTGTACATGCTGCAGAGCTTAATGAAAAGGTAGGATTGTGAGTTTGGCAAATTATACCACATTTTTTTTCATTGTCCATTTCTTTCTTTCTTTCTTTCTTTTTTTTTTTTAAAGATTTTACTTATTTGAGAGACAGAGAGAGAGAGAATTTCATTCTTACAATGAACTTCTACTAAGAATTCCAAATTGAATTTCCCCTCAGAAACCCTGGTGCACCCAAGGTAGGGTGGAAACCTCCCGGCTCTGGTTGGACCAGAATGTGGTTCTTAGAGAGGGCCCAGTGAGCCGTGGCCTCTCCGTTTACAGACCGAATTCCTCTCCTGACTCCCAGGGCAGAGCTGGAAGTTGGAGGAGTTGGAGTCCCCCCTCCCCCCCACCTGCCCCACCAGGGCTGCCCTGAGGAGACGCAGATGCAGGAGCCAGTGGCGGGGCGCGGCTGGGGTGGTAGGGCTGCGGGGAACGTTCTGGCTGCGGCCCGGGGGCCTTGTGCGGGCTCTGCGCGGCCCAGGTGGCGACCGCTGTGGCTGGAATCCGTGTGTGGGGGCCGGGGGTTGTGCTGAGCAGTGTGGCTGTCCCCGGACGCAGCCGTTCTCAGCTGGAGACGAAACTCCCACGTCAGCTTCGGACCCCCGAGACGTTAAGAAGTATCTAAACCCCCTCCTCCTGTGCAAACACCGAGAAGCAAGTATTGTAGACTCGAGCCCAAATGTAAGTTTATCATGACTTTTTTAGCATTATCATCACTGTTAAGAGCTACATTCTGGAAAGAACCCACATTTGCTTCTAGAGCAGCAGCTCAGCTCGACATGGTGAAGGACACAGCGTCGCAAACAGGCTCTTAGGAATTCCAGGTCCGTTAATGCAGGGCCGGAGCCACCGCGAGCCCGTCCCGCACCGGCCATGTCCGAGGCGCTGGCCCCGGTCCCGCATGGACCTGAGGCATGAGGAGCCCTCGGGCAGCGAGGAAAAGCAGTCGCAAGGAGGGGAGACCTTAAATTCTAGGTGCCGCCGCGTGAGCTTCTGTCTGTCCCTCATTCGCTGCTTCACGCAGCCTTTCGGTCCTCAGCTCAGTGCCTGCTAAGCTCCTGCCCTCGGCCTGTGCCTTTCTTGGCTGCAGGAGGTGCTCCCTCGCGGCCCACTTCCAGAGCAAGGCCCAAGGCCCAGCGGCAGGGGGGACGCGAAAGGGGCAAAGCTCATCCCTGCGGGCTGTGGGCAAACCTTCAGGCCTTTTCCCTTCTCCTCAGAGTTGCTCCCTCACCCAAGCACAGGCGGCAGGCCGAGCGCCAGCTGGGAGAGGGGGTGGGGAGGGGGGACTGGGAGGGGGCTGACTGTCCAGCCTCCAGCCTCCTTGGCACCATCGCATTGAGGAACCAGGTCCGAGGTGGTTTTGGGAACTAAATGAGGTTTGTGTGCCCATGTGTGGTAGTAAGTAGTGGCTGCTTGTCTCTCTCACAAGCATGAAATAACACAGTAAAAGCTGCCACCGTAGTGTAAGGAGGTGGGCGGCCCCCACTCCCGGGCTTGGTGCTCTTGATGGCCTACAGGAGCAGAAGGGAGAGGTCAGGTGCGCCAGGAGGCCCCAGGTCCGACCCCACCTTCCCACCTACTAGTGGGGTGCTCTGGGCAGCTGACTTCACTTCCCTCATTCCTGGTTCCCTGGCCTGTGAAATGGGAGTGACGTGCTGGGGGCGGCCGGCCTTCTACGGTCCCCCGTCGAGGGGACATTCATCCTCACCCCTGCCCTTCACAGTGCATCCTGTGCCCCCGCCAAGGGGAGCAGGGCCCTCGCTGCAGGGTGTCACAGAGCACACACAGGTTCTGCCTGCATCTGTCGCACGGAGAATCTGGCTGGAGCAGTGGCTGGGGCATAGGACCTTTCGGTTCAGAGGCTCTGGCTTCCTGGGCCTGGAGGGGCTGCAGGCCGTGGGGCCCTCCCCGTGTGCAAACGGTAGCACCGCGGCTGTCTCGGCAAGCACTTGCCCCGGCACACCTCTCCGTGTTTTCACATAGTTGCTTCTCGCACAGACTCCTCCCTCCCCTCCACGCGGAGGGCGCCAGCCAGTGATGGAGACATGATGAGCCCAGGGTACTGGTCCTGGGGCTGCCAGGTGCATGGCCATCCCCAGATCCTGCGCCGTGTGGACATCAGAGTCTCGGGAGGTCGCTCTCTGGGTGCTGCCACCAAGACTTCCTCACCGGCCCTTGGGGGAAGAGTCGGCGTGCCTGATCCCCATGGGGGCGCAGGGCCAGCTGTGTCCTCCTGTGTGTCCTGGCCTCTGTCCTCCTCCCACACCTGCTGGTGACGGGTGCTGTCACAGTGACAGATAATTGACGAGCTATGGCTGCCGTGAACCCCGCAGCAGGGCGCTGAGCAGAACAGGCTTGCTCAGACTCTGCACACACAGCCTGTGCCTGGAAAGCTCCAAGCTGGGCCATCCGGACAGCGGTCTGTTAGGATCGCACTGGCGTGCGGTGATGCTAGGAAGCCACGCGAGACAGGCATTCACAGCCCAAGAGTGCAGCCCCAAGGGGTATGGAGGGGTCCTGGGCCCAGGGACCATGGGGTGCTGGCCGTTCCTGGGGAGCTGGCTGGGCTCTACCCTCTGTTCTGGGCCGCATGTCAGAGTTGTCATAGGACCACACGTGTGCCTTTGTGTGCGTGAAGTCTCAGCCATAGAGACGCAGAGGCGAGAATTTGGCAGCCACGCTCAGGTTGGGGGTCCCAGCGTGGCCGGGATGGGGAGGCGAAGGTGGGCCGCGAGGGAGAGACCTGAAGGCTGGGAGGGGCCCCCGACAGCTACCAGCACCCCGGCCCCAGCCTGCATGCGGTCACGTCCCGGTGTCTGAATGCTCATCGCTGTGTCCCCTTCCTTGGTGCAGGAGCCTGTGTCCCCCGAGCGCTCATGATGAAGCAGCATCTGGCTCTGATCGGCCTGGCCTTCCTGTGGCTGCTTCCGGGGGGACACCCTCAGCAGACAGCGGAGGACGCCTGCTCCCTGCATATTCTCGTCCCAGGCCTCAAAGGTAACCTCAACCGCGGCCTCCCGAGTGTGGTTGAGGCTGGAGGGCTGGTGCTGCCACCGCCTGGGGTCTGAGCTAGATGTGCCTCAGTTTCCCCATCTGCCAAACTCAGGGTCGACTACATAAAGTCTACTCTTCCTTTGGCCAAGGGATTCTGAAATTCTGAAGCTAGCTGCCTAGCTGCACCCCATAAAGGGCACTAACATTTGTTCCAGGTGCACACACATGACCTTGAATGACTTTCAGAATGAGATGGTCTCATCTGGTCCATTTTGCAGATAAAGACATTGGAGGCTCGGGGACATTTGGCAGTTTGCCAGACTGCTTTGCCAGGCAGTTTGCCACCGCTTTGAAGCCAGTGCTCCGACACTGGTTCCTGAGAGCTCCTAATTTCTTCTTTAAAAAAACAAACAAACAAACCCCAAAAGCTCTTCTCTTGCCGGCTTGTTGCTTGTAATTTCCTTCCAGTTGGAGTTTGCTCTGCTGAGCAGATGTGGGGGTTGGGGGTACCGGCCCCGGGAATGAGCGTCTTTGTTTAGAAAAGCCCCTGGTTTCTCCACAGCACAGGCAAGAGATTCCCAGACCTTGTAATTCCCAAGCAGGGTGGAGGGTCCAGTGCAGGATGAACGTGTGGGCTCCAGCTCAAATGCTACAAAAACCCTTGAAGCAGGGGCAGGGCTCGTGACGCAGCCCTGGTGGGGTGGGGTGGGCAGGCTTGGGCCTCTGGCTCTAGGAGCAAGAGACCAGGGTGCAGAGGGGCTGGCCCGGGACTCACTCCCCAAATTCCCTTCTGCCCTTTGCTTCCTGCTCAGTCTACATGGACCCGACCCAGACCCTGGGCCTTCCGCGGGAATGCTGTCAGCTCTCCTTACAGAGACGGAGGAAGCAGACTCACACTTAGGGGCTTTGGACCCGTGACGAGAATGACCGCCCCCCAAGACAGAGCCGGGTGTCTCTGGAGACCAGACCCTCGTGGGGGCAGACGGGGCTTGTGAGGGCAGGCTCCAGCTGAGGGCGGCCGGGGCAGATGGCCTCAGTGAGCTGGATGAGGGGTGGGCTCCTTGGAGGGCAATGTTGAGGCAGACCCTGCGCCCAGGGGCTCGACCTCCAGCAGGTGAACCAGACTCGTCCCCAGGTCATGTGGAAGCCGTAGGGGGTAGTTTGGGCTGTGGAGCCTGAGTTCCAGACGCCCTGATGAAGCAGCAACGTTGCCCCACAGTCCCGATGGCCACAGTCTGTCCACACCAAAGCCACAGTTCCAGTAGAGAAACTTTTTCCCCCCACGATTTGTTTATTGGAGAGAGAGGCAGCGTGCAAGGAGGGGGTCAGGGCAGAGGGGGAGGGAGAGAGAGAATTGCAAGCAGACTCCACACTGAGCACCCAGCTCGATCTCTGACCCTGAGATCATGACCCCAGCCAGAATTGAGAGTCTGACGCTTAACAGACTGAGCCACCCGCACGCCCCGAGAAGCTTCTTACCAGACTTCCCGAAGTCCGTGCGGTCTGGGTGTCCTGGGCTTGTCTCCAGCTTCCCTGAGCTGTAACTGACAAGTAGAAGCTGCGTACGTGCCCGATGACAGGGGAATTCACGGAAACCTTGTGAAGTGACGTCACCTCCCATCGTCCCCATTCTGGGGGTGGGGGTGGGAGTGGAGGCAAGGACTGGGGGTTTCTCGTTCTGGCCCAGGAACAAGGGGACCTGACTAACGCACACCTTTGGGGACTCTGCTCCTCTGAGACACACCAGCGGCTGGGGCCTGCTTCCTCTCTCACTGCGGGGGGATGTCCACTGTAGAGGCAGGTGCTGGAGAGCCAGGAGCACCCACGGCCTTTCCTCAACCGGCCGCAAAGATTGCCAAGTGCCTGCACCAAGTACCTGATGTCTTCCTTGTTGGGTCAAGAATGACCCAAATGCCATCGAGGCAATAGATTTGTGCCATAGACCTTCTTGAGACTGGCCGGGAGACGAGCTAGAAGCAAGTACTAGCCACGTGTGCTTTGTACGTGGGAGGGAGGAGGGAACAGGTTGTCAACGATGAAGAATGAGCTGGACACTTGAAATGTTAGCCTCTCTGGGTAGAGACATAACTCGTCACGTAGAGCATCACACGGTCATCGGCCCCAGATCACTGCCTGCTAAAGGAAAGGATGTGGGGAGAGGACATTGGGCTCCCTGGGCACACAGTATGGAGTGCGTGCGAGTTTGGCAGGGAGAGGCTTAGAGCAATACGGTCCTGAGGTTCTCATCAGCAGGGCCACAGCTCTGAATGTCCCTGAGACCACACCTGGGTGCAGCCCCTGTCTTCTAGGGCGCAGTGCACCCCGTCCTCGGGGTTGGGGGGCTTACCTAACCAGGGGCTCGGGAGGCTCTCTGCCTCTGAGCTCTGGACGCCACCCCTCCCAGGGACCACCCCTGCTCCCCAGCACTGGGCGAGACCATGATGCAGAATCTTGGGGAGAACGGTGTTCGAGGGACTTTCTGATGATCTGAGACGAGACCCATGAGAGGTCACGCTCTTAGAAAGTTTTTCATGATATAGTAGTCCTCTCTCCTGCCTTAGGAAGAGGACTTGTGGGCACAAGGTAGCACTCGGTGCTGCCCAGGGACTTTCTGTCCTCGGAGGCTTGTTACACACACAGGTGTCCCACTCCATGCAGGCCTGCAGCAGCAGGGTGGGGCGGGGGCAGCCGCCGGGGAGCCCGCGACAGTCATGAGGCCTGTGTCCTCACTGCTTTCTCTCCAGGAGGAGTGCGGAGCTGGGTGCTCAGTGCTGGTTCACTGGCGGTCTGCTGATCTCAGTCTTTTCCCACGAAGGCTTGGATGCACTAGGGAGGGGTGGTCGAGACCTGCTACCTACTTCTCCAGGCCTGGCTCCTCCTCCATGGGGTGCACGTGATCCTGCCTCCCGCGGTGGGGCGAGCTCGCTGCATGCACATGGGGAACACAGCAGGTAGCCTCTGGGGCTCCTCTTCCTCCACAAAAGAAAAGCTGGCGGTGTGCTTGGTGTACACTTCCTACAAGTGTAGCCAGAGCGCCTTTGTGGTCAAGGCTGCTCTGGGGTGCGCCGGGAGACCCCAGAGTGCTCTTGGGCTTCCAGGGGTTCCCTCTCAGTGGGGGAGCTGGCACAGGGGAGCAGGTGCTATCCCGCAGGCGGTGACACAGGCTCGCCTCGGCCCGGACCCCCTCAGGGGTACACTTCCAGCTCTCCCTGACACATGGGGAGGGCCCCGCTCTTTCTCTGGGCACTGCCCCATCCCCCAGCTCTCGCTGGCACCTGCGCACCTGTCACTTCCGTCCTGGCCCCTCACCTGTGCAGGTGGGGCCCCCCTCTTGGAGCTCCGTTTGCCCGTTGGGTGCCTGGCTATGGCAGGTCTCCAGAAGTCACTTCATCAGAGAGTCCTTTTCTATCTCTCAGTCTCAATTGTGGCTTTTTTGGGTTGAAATTATTGTCGTATTTTGTCTTCTTTTACCTTATGTCCTGTGCGGCTAAGGAGACTCCCCAGGTCAGCCAGACTCAAGCCAGAGCCTGCCGTCTTCACAACCTCCTCCTCTTGGGTGACTGACAGGGTCTTCTCTTCACTCCCGAGGTTCTGCAACGTCACCGTGTCGCCTCTACATTACTTTCCCTCGCCTCTCACGTGTGGTTCCCTGTGGCACTTGCGCTGTGGTCTTCTGTGCCTTTCCCTGGCGCTGGGAGGCCACAGCTCTTAACCTGGCAAAACCCTCATGGCTTCAACGGTCTGTTCTCCCTTTTCTGGAATTCCTCGAAGGTGGACATGGGCGTCTGTGGGGCTTTCTTCACTCTCCACTTGATAACTTTAAATCCAATCACAACTTTCCAGTCCTTGATCTCTTCACGTCGCGCCGTGAAAACATCCTCCGTCCTGACCCGTTTCGTGGCACGGCTCACGTTGTTGGCCACCCTGCTACTCGGCCTTTCTGTAGAGAGATTCATTTCAAAAATTGATTTCATGTATACTACAGCTTGATTAGCCATTCCCTTGTTAAATGAATATTTGGACCATTTCCAGTTTTTTTACTGTTAAGAATAAGGTTGCAATATAAGACAAAGTCAGAGAGGGAGATAGGCCATAAGAGACCCTTAACTATGAGAAACGAACTGAGGGTTGATGGAGGAGAGATGGATGAGGGACGGGCTAACTGGGTGATAGGCGTTGAGGATGGCATGTGATGTGGTGAGCACCGGGCGCTACAAGCAACTGATGAGTCACTGAAATCCACCTCTGAAACTAATAATACACTAGATGTTAATTTATTGAATTCAAATAAAATAAGATTATTAAAAAAATAAATTTCATGGGCGCCTTGGGGGCTCAGTCGGTTAAGCCTCTGCCTTCGGCTAAGGTCATGATCTCAGGGTCCTGGGATCGAGCCCCATGTTGGACTCCCTACTCAGTGGGGATCCAGCTCCTCCCTCTCCCTGTGCCTGCTGCTCCCCCTGCTTGTGCGCTCTCTCTCTCTCTTTCACTCTCAAATAAATAAATAAATAAATAATTAAAAAATTAATTTCACGTGCAAGATTTCTAGTTGGTTCTTTTCAGTGCTTTTTACTTTTGATCGCAGGGGTCTATCCTCTCTTGCCTTTATGAAGATATTCAGCGTCTTATTTCAGGGTCCGACACCGATGGCCCCAAGGGTCCCGTTCTTCTGGTAGTTCTCTTCCAGGTGTTGGTGTCCCTTGAGTGTGTGCAGGCTCTTGGTGGCGCCCTCAGTCTGTTAGTCGGTATTTCTTGCGGGTCTATCAACGTGTCCCCAAGTATTTCTACTGTAATAGTTTCCTTTCTTAAGAACCGTAAAGTACGCAGAGACTTAAGGGCCACGTGTGTGCCGGGCGTGCGTGAGCCCACCCTTCAGCCGGGGGCTGCGTGAAGCCTTCCCCGCAGGGGCACGCAGGGGACCACAGGTTGTTGCTGGCGCTCTGCTTTTCTCTCTGTCTGCGGAAGTTTAAGCGGGATGCCTCCTCCTTCAGGCCAGTCAGTTTTGGGCATCTCGTTGGGGCATCTGGAAGCTCAGTTAAGCTCCTCACCAGGCTTGAGGGCCCAAGGAGAGTCGCAGAGAACTGAAGTAGCCAGGACGGTGGCCAGCGTTGGGTGCACCTGGGGGGTTACGCGGACCCCCTGCTGGCACACGCACGCTCATGGGGGAGCGGTACAGCGGTCAGGCAGACAAGCCGTGTATTGTGGAGAAGGGTCTGGTCACTGGGGAGAAGAGGCAGCCGGTGAGCGGATCAGAAGCGCAACCTGGAGGGTCAGGTGGGAAGGTGGGAAGGTGGCCATCACGACCTGGGCTCCAGAGGAAGACCTCCTGAGGATGGTTTTAGAAATGAGGCGTTATTTGTCTCCACATTCAGCCTGTTGGTGGTTTTAAGAAGGGACATAACTGGGACGCCTGGGTGGCTCAGTGGGTTAAGCCTCTGCCTTCGGCTCAGGTCATGATCCCAGGGTCCAGGGATCGAGTACCACATCAGGCTTCTTGCTCTGCAGGGAGCCTGGTTCTCTCTCCACGTCTGCCTGCCTCTGTGCCTGCTTGTGTGCTCTTTCTCTCTCTCTTTCTGACAAATAAATAAAATCTAAAAAAAAAAAAAAAAAAAGAAGGGACATAACATAATGGGGTCTGTGTTTTAGGAAGAAGGTTTGGGCGTGGATTAGAGTGGGGTGGGGAGGAGGCCTAGGGAGGGACCTTGATGTCTCCCATCCAACTCCAGCCTCTGCTCCTGCCACCGCCTCCGCTGCTCGTGGGGATCCCCACATGCCATGCATGTCTGTCCTACGTGGGCCGTGTGAGCACAGTCCCCAGAGCTGCAGGGAGCCCCGGGGCTGGCCCAGCTGGGCCAGGGCAGGGAGTGGGCCGGTCAGACCCCACAGAGCTTGGCAGAGGCTGCGCTCCGCTGATGAGGGAGACAGAAAGCAGAGACAACGCCGGGCCGGGGGCTTGCAGGCTGGGAGAATCTGTGTGTCCGCTAGAACCAGGAGCATCACAGGAGGGACTCACCTCTGGGGAGAAGCCATTGGGCCGACGTGCGGTGTGCAAAGCGTGGGGCATCAGGAGATGAATAGCCCATCTCCCTGCTTCAGTTCTGAGTGAGATAAGCGACAGATCAAAGATGAGCAAGTGACCGCCCAGACACGCCAGGACCCTTGACGAGGGCCAGCGGCATGCAGCCTGGGCTGACAGCAGGACACACCCGGCCAGGGAACCCGAATCAGGTGGATGTGCCCACCGGGTCACGGGCTCCCCACCCCTGAGTGTGCGCTGCATCCTCTCATGCTGAAAGGACGCGGGGATGTGGACGTGAGCGCCTGTTTATTCTTCCCCGGTGCACCTGCCGGATACAGATACAGCCAGATACAGCGGGACACCTGGCACGGGAGAGCCTTGACATCCTGCTCTCCTCATGCTGCCCTGAGGGCAGAGGGTCAGGCACAGGGGTTCTCAGGGAGCGCTGTGCGCCAGAGGGCAAGCTAGCCCAGAGGGATAATTGGAGAAGGGGACACAACATCCCTGGAGGGGGAAAGGAGGGCCCAGAAGCAGAGTCCCAACACAGATTTGGGGGCAGGGAAACCTGAGAGCCTCAGTGATGGAGGGTGGGAAGAGGGGGAAAGCCCATGGGGGTGGGAGATGGTCAGGGTAAGAGATGAAATGTCCTGGGGCTGGGGCAGGGGAGAGGAAGGCCAAGGGGCGTGGCTGGCTGTGCACAGGGTAAGAAGCCGAGGCTGACGCTGGGATCTGTGCTCAGAAGGAGGTCCTAAATGCAGTGACTTCTTCCACAGGGGATGCTGGAGAGAAGGGAGACAAAGGTGCACCCGGACGGCCTGGAAGAGTCGGCCCCACAGGAGAGAAAGGTACCTGCCGCCTCTCGGACCCGCCAAAATCTGGCCCTTCTCAGCCCCTTTGGGGTCTGCCCAAGAGGGTGCAGCTGGTGCTGCTGCAGCAGCCACAGGGGAGAGGAGGGCGCGGGGATTCGAGGGGAGTTTGATGCCAGCGCAGTGAGCCAGGGTGCAGAGTGCTCCACGCGCCGAGCAACAGTGCGGCCTGGTAGCGGCGCACAGCAGGGCCGTCACGTGCGGCTCCGTATCAGCCTCCTCTGCAACATGGGGTCATTTGGGAGTGTTACATGCACAAGTGCAATTGTGAGGGTGTGCGAGAAACTCTGAAGGTGTACCAAAAGTTATGGAGGCGTGTGAGCAGATCAGGAGGCGTGTGATCAGTGATAGAGGAGTGTGAGCAGATCAAGAGGTGCATAAACAGATAAGGGGGTGTGCAGGCAGTGAGGAGGTGTGCGAACAGATAAGGAGGTGTGCAAGCCATGATGGAGGTGGGTAAAGAGAGAAGGAGGTATGTGAGCAGATGAGGAGGTGTGCAAGTGGTGGGGCAGGTGTGCAAAGGACTGAGGGACAGACTTGGGTGGGGCGTGTGGGGTTCTACAGGGAAGGCACCTGTGGCGAGCAGATTCTAATTGCTGAATCTGTTTCCTTCCAAGTACAATTGTGTAATTCTCCATCTCCCCTGGGGTTGTGCTGAGTCTTACAGGGAGTAGTTGTCCGTGCAAAGTAGCCGCGCAGTAAAGGGGGTAGAAGTGCTTTGTCAACGTTCGCGTTCTGTGCTCTGGGACTCAGACTGCTGCCCGTCCCGCTGGTCCCCCAGCCAGTTCTGCAACACTGGAGAGCGAGGCGGTTTCCAGTTTCCAGAAAGTTATTATGACGATGCAGATAAAGGCCACTGAGTATATATATATTCAAGCTCATGCACTGTTTTTTCACTTTTCCGAGGTACGATTTATGGACATTCTCCTTTTGATGTACAAGTGATGACTTAGATAGCTGTGTCCACCTGGGAAACCTTCGTCACATTTGAGACCCAAACATTTCTGTCACCATCCTTCCATTAGCCTTAATGATTTCTATTTCTTTTTTTAAATTTTTTTTTAAGATTTTACTTATTTATTTGATACAGAGAGAGATCATAAGCAGGCAGAGAGGCAGACAGGGGCAGGGGGGAAGCCGGCTCTCTGCTAGAGGAGATCCTGATGCGGGGCTTGATCCCAGACCCTGGGATCACGACTTGAGCTGAAGGCAGAGGCTTAACCCACTGAGCCCCCCAGGTGCCCCTGATTTTTATTTCTTGTTTTCCCCTTTACCCATTAAGAAAAAAAAACAGTCAAAAAAATAAATGGACTATTCTCCTAGTTCAGAGTTCAAAGCACATAAAACGGCTCGCAGCGAATGCTGTCCTTCCATGTTCCGGGCCCGCCGGCACCTTCCCCAGCAACAACACTGGTGGTTGACTTCTCTTTACAGATGTATTTTATGAATCAGCAAGCACACGGGCAAACATACACCTGATGCTTCCCTCTCTTGTACGCACAGTCGCACCATGTACATATGGTCCTGAATTTCCCCCTTTGACTTAACAAAGCGCCTGGCTTGTTCCACAGAGCACAGACACGCCCCCTCATCCTCTCGTGCCATCTCTCGTGCGAAGACCTGCTATCCCATGTGTGAACTTGCCACGCTTTAACTGGTCTCCTATTCCTGGAGAGGGGTCTGCTGTAGAGAATGGTCTCGTATGTGTCATTTGTAAATGTCTGCGAGTAACAGCCTGAAGATACACAGTGTAATTGCTATAGATCAGAGTGATGGTGCCTTTGAAATCTGGGTAGAGGTGCCCTCCGGGGAGATTGAAACAGTGTCACAGGCAACACAAGGAATGCGTCTCCTGCTGCCCTCACTGGTTTAGGGGAGCTGCACGTCTGACAGCCGTAAAATGTCGCCTTAGTGAGTATGACTTCGCTTCTCTTATTATGAATGAAGTAGAGTCATTATCTGGGCATTTAAAAGTCATTCGTATTTCTTTTCTGTCTTTTGGGTCTTCTCTTCCTTCTTCTTCTTTCGTTGTCTTCTATCTTTTAAAAAAAGTTTTGGGTTCTTATTCTTCTTGATATACAAGATACTTTTGTGCTTGTGTTTTCCGTGCATATCTCTGAGTATTTCCTTGGAATAAGTTGTCCTAAGTGGAATTTGGAACTTTAAAGAGGCCATCTGTACATACATTCTCATGCTGGTCCATGCATGTCACACTCGAAACGAGCAATCTTCCCGAGGTTTGGGGAGTACTTCACCCGTGCAAATGCAGGAGTGAGTGAAGCAGGAGCACCTCTCCTGGGGCCCCCACGAGAAACAAGGTAGTGGCCATCCCCGCAGAGGCCAGCCCAGCTGACCAAGTGGAGAGCTGACCAGGGGGCCGGGGGGCAGAACTCCTTCTCAGAGTTCTTGGGTTGTGATAAGTTAACAGTATCGCAGAACTTCAGTGCTTGTAGTTTTTATTATTATACTTTTTATGGAAGTGGAAAGGACAGTAGATAGATTATCTTATTTTATTATTGAACTAATTATGAAATTTACAGAGCGATAAAAGGGATGTTCCTCTACTTTTTTGTGTGGGCGATTTTATATTTCAGTCAGGAAGTAGATAGCTTCCCTACTCTAGACAGTCTCAAAGTCATTTCACGATCCTTTTTCATTGATTTTTTTTTCAAAGTAACGACGTTTGAGCTCAGCATGCAAGTGGCAGTTAAGTCCTACCTTCATTAAGTAACTGGCTTGTTTCCAATTTTTCCAACATATGCTTGCGGTAGAAAGTTTATATATACCTGATGAGGTGAGAAAATCACCCATAATAAAACCACTGAGAGATTGGCACTTACTTTAGTATATTCCTTTTTTTGTGCCTTTTTTTGCTTTGCTATAATTGTAGTGTCCACATAAATTTGCATGTTACTTCTTTAATTTTTAAAATTTTAAAAATTATTTGATGTAGTGTTCCATGGTTCATTGTTTGTGTACAAAACCCAGTGCTCCATGCAGTACATGTCCTCCTTAATACCCATCATCGGGCTCACCCATCTCCTCACCTCCCTCCCTTCTGAAACCCTCAATTTGCATTCTATTTCTTAAATTTAATGTGACAACTTTTCATGCTGTGAAGTAATTTTAATGGATGCCCAGTATCCATGGGTAACTTAAAAATCCCACCCTGGGCGGAGTGCTCTAGTGTGGAGTTCTCTGTGGGGTCAGGGCGGAGAGAGGAGCCTGGACCGGCCCTTTACAGCCTGGTGGCAGCGGCCAGGTTAACCAGCCCTACTTCCTCTGAGTGTGCCAGTCCCCGAATCCTCTAGAGTTGGGCTCATCAGGGGTCTGGCACCGCCACTGACAAAATGAGCAGCTCCGGTTTGGGGTCTTTGCTAAGTGCAGAATACAGAGAACACATGAACCCAAGTTCATGTGCTTGGATCCCTGAGAGGTGGAAGCAGTTGTGCGGAAATGTCGGAAGTATCTTTTGGGGCGATCTTTAAGAACAGGGTCGGCCATGACATGACACATGGGAGAGAATCAGACAGGATACAAGAACAGACACGACTGATTAAAATACTTACACAAAGACAGAGAAAGGACGGGAAAGAAATAACCCAAAACATCAGTAGTAATTTCTGGGTTGTAGGATTATAGGCATTTAAATGCTCTCTTTTACTCCTTTCTGTGTGTTTAGTACTCCCAGCAAAGACCGTGGGCCGATTTTCGATGTCAGCGCGTTTTTGTAATTGGAGGCACAGGTGTGTAGCCTCTGGTCGCCCCCCGCAGACGGCCCACATGCTGACGCGGTGCTCCGGGTCCAGTCGGCCGTGGAGGGCTGTGGGCGACCTAAAAAGGCGCTCCCGGCCCCCCTGCAGGAAACCTCCCGGGAGGGGTGACCTCAGCTGCCGTGGCCTCTGTATGGCATGGGCGTGGGGCGGGGGCTGTGCTGGATTTCGGGGTCCTCTCGGCCTCTCTCCCCCACTCCCCTGCTTTCCTCAAGCCCCGGAGGCTTCCCAGCTTGGCCTGGTCTAGCCGAGCACGGCCACGTTCAGCTGCTCCTATGTCCAGTGTCTGACTTCTGTAGCTTCCGGAAGGCTCTTCCCTCCAGCGGAGTCGCGAGAGTTGCAGAAACCGGGGGCGGGGGTGGCGGGGGCGGCGACTTGCCTGGTTTCAGGGTGTGGGCAAATGGACCGTTGACTTTTTCATTTTTCAGAAATTATTTTCCCTGGAATCATTTTTTCCATGTAAATATTACTGGGCTCCTTGGGAGGTTTTTAGAATTTTATTTATTTATTTTTTAGCTTTTTAAAAAGAAGATCTTATTTATTTATTTGAGAGAGAGCGAGAGAGCGCACAAGCAGGGGGAGCAGCAGGCAGAGGGAGAGGGAGAGCAGGGAGCTCGATGCGGGGCTCAATCCCAGGACCCCGGGGTCATGACCTAAGCCAGAGGTGGACACTCAACCGACTGAGCCACCCAGGTGCCCCTAGAATTTATTATTGTTCAAATGTCTCACGTTTTACTGATTATCGCTCCCACCTGCTGAGCTTTCTCCTGTGTCCACTTGCGCTGGGTCGGGTCGCCCGATTGGAATGCCCTGTTCTAGTCTAGAGAGACTCTGCCACCGATTTTCAGTTCCTGATGGGTCTTTCCCTGCGTACTTTCAGCCAGTGTCAGTTTTATTTTGCGACGGTGATTTCTACTGGTGATATCCTTTATGAAATTGTTAGAAGACTAATAGCTCCTGTTGGTGATCTTGCTAGTGTATGAACATGGTGTGAGAATTCCCTGCGGGTATTACGGGACCGCTGTTTCCGGAGCCGCTCCCCAGCCTCCGCCTCTCTGGGTTCCCACACTGGTCTGTCCTGCGGCGGCCCTTCCTCCACGTGCCACCTCGCTGCTTTCTGCAGGCTCTGCGTCCCATCGAAGACCTTCTGGCCGTAGGACAATCTCACCACTGATGGCTCCGGGGACACATGCCCATCTCTGGGGAGAAGCCAGGACAGGCTGGCGGCCACAGCTTGGTGGGGGGGTCCCTGAACCCGCGTCCCTGCCCCTGCTCAGGCAGTTGTGGCTGGGTGAGGCGGGGCACAGAAGGGCAGGAACCATGCTTCTCGCCGGAAGACAGGATTGCAGGGCCCCCGGACTCACTGGGAAGGGGAGGCCGTGCTCTGCAGACACCCACTTGCCCCGACACTGGCTCAGAAGCCTTGGCCAGTTGGGATCTGACTCGCCAGCCAGGGCATGGGTCCCTTTGTGGTCCTGGGCCGCAGGCAGTGGGTCCTCCCACTCCCTTCTGGAGGTGCTCTGCTGGGACGCAGTGTCATGGGGGCTGTCATGGGGTCCAGAGCCCCTCTCCAGCATCTTGTCCGACAGCTGCAAAAGTGACCATATGTAGACTTTTGTCCTCAAAGTCTTTCATGTTTCCTCTGAGGCTCTCCATGGCCTTGAGTTGTGTGAATTCTGGCCGTGCCCCAAAGCCTCCTGTCCTGGCACCTTCTCTGGGTGATTCCCCCTGGGTGAGGAGGGTCCCTTCCTTGGATGTCCATAAACCACTTTCCATAAATGCTGTAGAGCAGGACTTCCTGCCTTTCGGGACATCCCAGACTGGACGGATCCGTGGTCGCCAACCCTGCCTTCCTCCTCAGTCCCTCCCTCACTCTTGGACGAACTCCCTTTCTTCACTTCCAGCGCCAGCGAAGAGGCGGCAGGAGTCGCTGGTCCGAGGCCTGCTTCTCCCCCCAGTGCAGAGAGCTGCTCCCGCTCCAGCCACTGGAAGTCGGGGAGGGACCCTAAGGGTTCATCGAGCCCCTGCCTACTGCCCACTGCTCCATGGGGACCACCTGCGGGAGCTCGCCCAGCCCGGCCTGTGCTGTGGGTCTCACGGGCTCGCCGGGGTGGGTGGGGGTGGGGGGCCCTGCGTCCTCCCGGCCCCTGACTGCTGTGGGCCTCCGGCCGGCACTTCCCTCACCCTTTGCCTCCACGGCTAATTGTTCTCCCTCCCCTTCTCCCTGTTCTTTTTTCTTTTTCTCATGCTCTGTTTGAAAGACGACATAATACAATTCAGCTAATGTAGAAAACATTGGAGAAGAAAAAAATGCTATCCCCATGTACAAGATGAGGTTATTTCAGTGAAATTCATGCTGTGAGGTCCCAGATGTTCGGTGGGGCGAGCCACACAGGTGGCTCACGTCCTCACATCGGGGCCAGAGGAGGACACCGTGGTTCTCCGACTTACTCTTCTCCTGGGGAAGCAGCGTGAGTGTGGTGGTATGAGGGGTCAGGGACATCACGACCCTCCTGCCCGACCACCTCCTCTCAGGGCTTCCCAGGGCGCGAGGACAGGGGGACTCAGAATCCATCAACTGCCTAGACTCGCCGACCACCCCGGCGTTGAGGCCTGAGGGACACGTCCCCTGGGGTCCTCTGGAGTGGCCCTTTGTGGCAGGTCCTGCCAGGTGTGCAGTGGGCACGGTGTGCCACAGGCCTGTCATGCCCGTTTCTTTATACACCAGACTCCAAGCAAGATGGTGGGCCCCTGGGGCAGGCGCACTCACTCTCTTCTTAGGGCTCCAGGGACCCCCGGGAGATGTAGCACTTGGAAGGCCCTCGACCCATTGGAAAAGCTCTTGAATTCAGTATCTTCGAATATCTTTGCAATCCGTAGTGACCCCGTGCCCTGTGCTGAGGGTCCGGGGGGTGCGTCTGTGGGCCCTGCTCCAGGTGGTAGAGGGCAGGTCTGTGGCCAAGGCTGTGGCCACGCCGAGCCAGGCTCTCTGCCGTCTGCTGACCGCAGGGCTCGGCTCCCCCGATGCCTCTCAGACTGCGGGACGCAGCAGCCCGCTGGGCTCTCGTTAACGTGCGGCTGAGATGTGGGCGTCCATCAGCAGACGCCGCCCTGAGGAGCTGTTCGTGCGATGTGGCCCGGGGCCTGCCGGTGGGTTGGGAGGTGACCGGTCCCGAGCGACCGCACGCCCCGCGGCCCGCTCCACCACCTGTGCCCACGTGGGTCAGGGCGCAGGGGGACTGCCTCTGGCTGATGTGCGCGTGCTGGGGGGTCTCGGCTCAGCCCACGGAGCAGCCCCCGGCCGGGGAACTTGAACAAGAGGAAGTGCGTGCAAGCTGAAACCACAGAGCCAGGCCCAGGGTCTGCAGACGCCTCCGGCTGTCCTCTGTCCTCTACTGGAGTAAGAACCTCCCGCCTTTCTGGCCTGCGTTGCTCTGCAGCCGCGGCTCAGGACTGCGTGGCTGACGCCACTTCCGACGTCACCTTCGTTTTCAGGGTTCCTCGTCCCCAGACGCTGCTCAGATGAGATCGGGGGAGGCTCCTGGGCCACTTGCCTTAGGCTCTGGGGACCCTCCTGGCACGCAGAGGTGGAGGGTGACCCCATGTCAGTGACAGGCCCTTCGTTACAAGTCGCCAGGGAAGCTGAATTCTGAGTGCCCCTTTGCCCCAATCCCACTTCAAAGGACTGTGTGAGATCGTCATTAAAATTAATAAGAGTTACCTGCCTGCTGTGAGCAGCTCCCGTTCTCTCGTGCCTTGTGTGTGTCTGGAGGACAGACGAGGTCTCGCACACGTCTCATTAGCGGGGTGCAGGAGGCATTACCTCAGCTCCCGGCTCCCGGGGTCTCGGCAAGAAGCTCTTCAGACCGAAGGGGATGGGACTGCAGCGTCTGGTGCATTTCCAATCATCTCCTGCAACCGAGGGAGGGAAACGTGCTTTTTGCAAGAAGCTTCTTGTCGTTTGGAGGAGCAAGAAGACCTTTCCGGAAGCGGGAGAAGGCGATAGAGCTCTTGCTCTGACCCACGCTCCTCGGACAGCCTCTGGGTTTGCAACCACAACATTCTTCTGCCCCAGATTACTTCCCGAGAAGTGTCTGCAGGTGAAAACAAGTCAGCTACGCAGACCACCTGGGATTGCCTGGAGAACGTGTCAACAGTCCCAGGGATTTGAATGGTTCTCACCCTTTCTTCTCAACACACACGAGAGATAAAACGTTCCTCCTGGGAGGGATGGCCCCTCCCACGATAGGTGTAGGGGGTGATGTATGGCACGGGGGCGAGTGTACAGGGGGCTGGGGGCCTCTGGGTGCCCTGGAGGTCTGGGCTCAAACCCAGCTGATGGTTACCAGCCTCACAGCCTCGGGTGGTGCACTTGGACACATGCACGTGTGTGTGGCGTGTGTGTACGTGTTTGAACAGGAGCAGGCATGTTTGCACGCACATGTGTGTGCACACGGGGCCACGTTTCTGGGTGCCTGTGCGTTAGCATGTATGGGCTTGAGCACGCACGTGTGTGTACACTGCCCAGCACCAGCAAGCGGTGGCTCTTCCCGGACCGCTCCTTCGGAGCACATGTGCAGCAGGGCGGGCTCTCTGACCGCCCGTGGGGCCTCCTGTACGGCCGCAGCACCGTGGGGCAACGGCCACGTCTTCTCGCATCTCAGGGCCTGCGGGGCCCAGTGGAGGAGGCCGAGGTTAGAGCGGGAGGGACAGGCTGGTGTAGGTAGGCAGGGCAGCCGGCAGCTGTCCCGCTCCCCGCTGGCCGCGTGTCCTCAGCCTCTGAGTCACAGCCGGGGGGGTGTCTGCGCTCACAAGCCTGCGGCACGCACTCAGCCCAGCTGCTGGAAACTGGCTCAGTGCAGGACGTCCCTGGCGCCGGGAGGACGGCCACTGTCCCCAGCCTGGTGCGCGGTTGGGAGCCCCGGACGCGGAGCAGGGGCCTCCGTCTGTGTGAAACTCATGTTCCCAGGTGCTCAGCGACACAGGTGCTGACCACCGCCGTGATGCATCTCGATGGACGAGGACGCTGAGGCTCAGAGTGGGTGGTGACGTGTCCAAGGTTGCACAGCTCTGCCCTGGGATCAGGGTCTCGTCTGCCTGACTGTGGAGTCCGTGCTCGGGGTCACAGAACAGCCGTCTTCCCTCGAGTGCTGTGTGACTCGAGGTGGGTCACTTGGCCTCTCCAAACTCGTTTCTCTTGGGGGTGCAGAGAAATTGTCCTGGTCTTCTAGGGCCGCCGTAACAAATCCCACAGACGGGGCGGCTTAAACACGGATGTTTGTTCTCCCGGGGTTCCGGAGGCTGCTGAGGCCAGGGTGCCGAGTGGCGGGCTCCTGGCCGGGGCTCAGTGAGGCCTCCACCCTGGCAGGCACACCCTGTTCCGTGAGGCCTCCGGTTTTCCTCGGAACGCCCCAGGCAGCCCTCTCTTCTCCAGGGGCAGGAGTTGGGTCTGGTACCCGCAGGGGACAGTGGCGTGAATGTTTGGCTGTGTGATTCAGAGATGGGCGGACAGCCAACGGCTCTCCTGTCCTCTCAGGTTATGACTGGTCCACGACAGCAGGTGTGTGCTGGACCCCAGGGCGCCCTCCGCTGCCGATGCGGCCCAGTGATGCGCCGTCCTGCGGGGGCGGGGAAGGCACGTCGGCAGCTGTGCTACTGACAACGGGTGTCTGCATCCAGGGCTCTTCTCCGATGGTGTGCGCGGGGTGCCGGAGCTGTCTGGGTGGGAGAACAGGTCTCAGATGTCGTTTCGAGTTTCTCAGCCAGGGCCTCAGGGAGAAGGGCTTCCCTCCTGCCTTTCTCGCTGGGGTTTTCCTAGAGGGTAGGGACCCTTCGTTTATGTGCCGAGTCCACCCTCACAGCCAGCCTGTGCACTGATGTGATGCCCACACTCCTCCGTACCATGGGGTTTCGGGCGGGAAGGCACATCCCTTTATTCTCCGGGCTCTGGCGACCCTGCCCCTGTCTCGTGGGAATTCTGCGGGGGGTGTTCCCGTGTGTTGCAAGCAATCCTTCCCGCTGGTCAGTGCAGGTGCAAGTCCCTGGGTCTCTCTGGGCCTCTGTCTTCCCATCTGAAGATAGGGTTCGCTGGGACGGTCTGCACCGAGACTTCCTGCTCGGGCACTGTCTTGATCGGAGCACTGTAGGGAGCTTGTGTTGTACTTAACTCCATCTGAACCTCTCCACGAGGACGGGTATGGAAGGTCACAGCTGACTGCTGCTGACCGCTGAGTGACAGCAGCAGAATGACCTCACATTTGGGGGAGACACGAAAGTTAGGAAAGCTTAAACACGAGGTCCTCCTGATATTTATCCTGCAGCTCCAACCGACTTTTCCTGTGCTCGTGGTCCATTCTAGACGCCAGGAAGGGGGTGCACTCCAGAGTTAGGGGACAGAGAGCTCAGCCGTTTGGAAGCAGACTGGGGAAGGGAGGCAGCCCCCGTGGCGGGCACACAGGGCATGTATGCGTCCCAGGGAACCCTGATTTTCTGCAGAACGTTCTTCGCCAGCGTCTGAGCAGAAACGCTGAGGTCAGCTCCGGGATTCTGACCTCATCAGTGGGCACGAACGTCGGGACAAGGGCGGGGACGTGGCCAGCTGGGCTGCGGGGGCAGACACCACATGCCGCACCACTGCAACAGCAGACCTGTGTTTGTCACTGTGTTGGCGGCTGCACGTCCGAGATCCGGGCACCGGCCTGGTCAGGCTCTGCTGAGGAGGTCGTCCCGGGCAGCAGACGGCCGTCTTCTCCCATGCTGGAGAGAGACATTGAGCTCTGGCGTCCCTCCTGACTGCAACGGCAACCGTCCCATGCTGGGCAACCTGCCCCCTCCCCATGACCTCATCAAACCCCGCTCACCTGCCAAGGCCCACCAGCAGCCCCCATTACAGGGGACCAGGCTTCAGCCCTGGGCGGGGAGAACACACTTCAGTCCTCTGCGGGAGGTGACGGAGGGCAGGCCATGCAGGGGCCCTCAGCCTGGGCAGGGGTGGCTCCTCGGAGGGGCAGACAGCACAGACTGAGCCCAGAGGAAGAGGCAGTGGGGCGGGCAAGCTGGAGGGGGGGTTCTGGAGAGAACAATGCTTGCGCGTCTGCAGGGCTGAGTCGTGGAGATGGAGTAGACCAGCGCGGTGTCTCTCTAGCACGTGGCGTGAGAGCCGCGGGGCGCACGGGGCAGAGCCACATTCTAATCCCTGGGTCAGTCTTGGGACAGGCTGTGGCGGAAGGGGCCCAGAGGCGTTCCAGACCGTGGTTTCCAGATGGCGGGGGGCGTGGTGGCGGCCTGAGCACCTGCTCCTGCTTCAGCGTGAAGTAAGGCCCCTTCCTCGCTGCCTCAGGGAGGCGGCAGCCTCTCCCCGTGACACCGAACTTGGGGCATGTTTCCCACAAGCCAGCGCTCAGCGGTGACGGCACCCCTGTCTGGAGCAGGGTTGCCTGGGGTGAGTGTGTGATGGGCTGAGTGCTGGGCTCGGGGTGATTGAACGTGGTTTGTTCTCGTTCCCTTCCCTGCTGGCTGCTCTGGGGGCTCAGCAGTAGGGTCACTGGGGGTGAGCCTGTTCCGGGGACCCTGGTGGGGGGGAAGGGCCAGTCAGGAGACTGGAGCAGGTCAGCAGTGACCCAGGGTCCTCTGGCCGAAGGGGCGGGAGGGGCAGGACTGGCTCTGGTGGGCAAGGATGGAGACCGAGGAGCGCAGAGCCAGTTCTCGGCGCTGTCCCCCACGGACCCCAGCCCCACACAGGGATGGGGGCATTGAAGAGCTGCTTCCCCCTAGGGAGCGCCACCTCCACACCCTGCTGCTCCTTGCTTGTGGCCCCGCCGCTAACTCTGCCCCACGGGGAGCCCCCCCACTCCCGGCCCCAGGGTCCCCGTGAGCTCCTAGCCAGAGGCCTCATCCCAAGGCTTCTCTGCAGTGTTCAGCCACTGACCCCGCTCCGGCCAGGGCCTCACGCTTGTCCCTGTCTCACCACGCAGCTCCGACCCTGTGGGCACCCCTCCTCCACCGCTCCGCAGGGTTCTCCGGGCCGGCCCCTCCTGTGGGGTGACCTCACCGCTACCACTCACTGCTGGTCTGGGGCCTTCGCAGAGAAGGCCGCTGCGGGCCCAGCCAGACATTCCTGCCGTGGGGGTCCCCACGGGAACAGCTTGCTTCCCGCTTCTCTCCCATCCCTGCCTGCCCAGGGGCCTCCCCACTGTCACCTGCTCCTGACCTCTTCCCAGATGTGGCACTTCTCCCACCGCCCTCCTTTCCCCCCGACCCTGCTCTTGGGCACCTGTCATCGGCTCTTACCTGTTCCCTGACTGGGTGTCCTCGCCCCCTCCCAGCCCTTCAGCGTGTCACCAGATGCACGTCAACCATGGATCCCCTTGTCACTCTCTTCTAGCTCCCCACCTGGAGGTTTGTGTCCCTCGGGGCACCTTCCTCACCCCTCCCTTGCCAGGGCTGTCTCACAGCCCCTCTCCTGCCACAGCACACCTATTACAGGTGTCTGACCGCTCCCTGTCTCCCACCGGTCTAAGTCCTGCTGCACCACATGGAGCTCACAGTCCAAAGGATCTGTGGCCTGAGTAGTCTCTGTCACGGCTGGTCCAGCCTGGCCTTGGCCTCCCTGGGGTCCCCCGCCAACCGTGGTGCCGGGAAGGGGGCGCTGGCTCTCAGATCTGCAGTCGCAGCTCTGTCTCAGTCCTGCTGTACACTGGCCATGTGGCCCAGACCAGCCTCCCAGGTCCTCGGGGCCTTGTCTGTGCAGGGATCGCTTCTGTGACCCCGCAGGAGCGTGGGCGTTAGGGTGCTTCGTGAATAAGTGTGTGTGAATGTCAGCCGTTTCTGTGTCACGGGGATGCTTTTCCATGTCAGCCGGGCTCGTCCTGAGGCCTGTGTTCTGTCCTCTGACCTCTGTCTGTCTGCAAAGCTACGGGTTCCTGGCTGGGAAGTCCTCAGGTTTAAGGTGTGAGTTGGCGTCAGAGCAGGACAAAGCCTTATCTGTACGCAACATGAAGTCCTTCCCGTCCCCTCCCCCTGCGGAGGAGCTTGTGCTCAGTTTCCCTTAGTTCCAGTATTAAATGAAGTCTGACTGTGTGTTTCTTTTACAAGTGTTCTGTGTGTGTTTGCTGTTTTCCGGCTGGGTTTGCGGTCTGGGGTCAGCAGCAGACCAGCAGGGACGGGGCGGAGAGTTTGAGAGCACCTGGGGGAGGGCAGGCCCTCCGTCCGCATGACCCCTGCTGCGAACGGGTGAGGACCGCCGTCCGGGGTCTCAGCACGCTGGTCAGTGAGGACGGTCCTGTGGGGTCATGGCGTGAGGATGGTCACCGGGCCGGCCTGCAGGGATGGGCAGCGTGGGAGAGGCAGAGTGAGGGAGCTGCAGGGGGGGTGACCCTCCAAGCTGCACGAAGAGAATGACGGGGCTGTGTGGCCAAGCCCTGCTGGAGGACTAGACCCCTCGGAAGCACGTGATGGAGCATCCCCGGACCCTCCTTCCCGCCCTCCTCCCCTCCCCCCAGCTTCCTGCGTGAGTGAGGCTCCCCCTCTCCCGGGAAAGGGGCCTCCGTGGTCACTGCACACCCCCGCTGGCCGGCCTCCCAGCTCCCGAGAGCAGCCCGCGTGCCCTTGATGGAGCGTGGGTGCTCGACGTGGGCTGGGGCTGGGACGGAGCACATCTCTCTACCGATGTGAGTGCAGAGCAGGAGGGGCCTGGGCTGAGGTTGGGATGGGGACCCACCGGTGGTCTCCTCGGTTCCGCAGTGTGCGTGGCTTTTCGGGGAGGTGTGTCCTCCTCTGGGAAATCTGTCAACAAGTGACCTGTGAAGAGCCTTCTGGGGTCAGTCACATAAAGATGAGAGCTGTACCCGTTCCGTCTCCTCTCGTGTGCGTGCACGTGCGTGTGTGCGTGTGTGTGGGTCATGTTAAACGGGAGGTAGGCTGAATTACCTGTGCACCAACCAATTTTGATCTTGTTGTTTTCTGCAGGAGACATGGGTGACAAAGGACAGAAGGGCAGTGTGGGTCGCCATGGAAAAATTGGTCCCATTGGTTCTAAAGGTATTTGCGACGCACCCCTCGTCCCCATATTCCCTCCCGGGTTCCCGGGGCGGGCGCTGGAGAACGCTTGCAGACTGGCCAGTTGCTTCTTTCTGTGTGCTCTACACATGATACCTGGGGTCCCAGGGTCTGCCTCTGGGGCCGCTCAGAGTTGCCTGCTGGCTGGGTGCCCACCAGGGTGGGGTGAGCGTGCCCTGACCTGAGGATTCATGGGGCACCCTGGCGGAGAACTGGGGGTGGCTACTCAGACAAGACCCTTCACCGCCACGTCCGTAACCAGTTTAAGGGGCACTGAGCACCATCTGAGTAACAGGAGGGCTGTGCTCCAGAAGCACTGTCCACCTCCAGCTTCGGTGACTTTTTGAAACTGGGAGGGGGGGTGGTTCCATGAGAACGGGACCCAGGAGGCAACAGCCAGGTGAGAGCAGCAATTTCGGGACAAGACACTTGCCCTCGTCTGTGGCTATCTGGCGACCTCGTCTGACCACATCACCCTGCAGCGGGGACAGGCCAGGAGACTGAGGCCCAGGCAGATAAGGAAGGCTCCGAGCCACCCAGTCAGCAAACACTCTTGGAGCCCCTGGGGCGTCCTGCACCTCTGCCGAGCCCCTGGGCCCCGAACTTTCAGAGAGCGATCCCGTGGAGGTCTCCCCACCTCCCCCTTGGTGCTAAGGAGGGGTGCAAGGCCAGGGAGGGCTGGTGGTTGGGAACGTGGCTGAGCCTGTGCAGCAGGGAGGGGACTCAGGGTGGTCTGCCCAAGCCTGGCGCTGGAGTCCTTCTGTCTCATTAACCTGCTGGGGAGTTGAGCTGTGAGTGGGTTCAGGTGGTCAGTTATGACCGTGCCCAGGCACAGACCCCCGGCCGATGCTCGTCCCTGGCAGGAGGGGGTCTTCGGCAGGAGGGTGGCGGAGACCAGCCAGCCCAGTGTCTGTCCGGGGAACCCTGGGGGGAGCACCTGCTGGCCTGGCCTGCCCGCTCGCTCCGGAGCATGTCAGTTTGTGTGGCAGGAAGAGGGGCTGCTGTGCTTCCCAAAGGCTTTGAGAGATGGTGGTGAAATCGTCGTAACGTGAAACTGGCCGTGTTAGCTGTTTTCGAGGGTGCAAGTCCGTGGCAGTAAGCACCTTTGCGTGTTGAGCAGCTGCTCAACCTTCTCACCCCCGAGAGGAGCCGTGTCCTGGTGAGGCGGGGTCTCTGGTCCCTCCCTCGGCCGCGGTCCCCCCTCCTTTAATTCCAGTCTGCAAGTCAATGTGTTCGAGGCCCTCACGGGTGTCTGACTTACTCACTCAGCGGCACGTGTCCAGAGATCACCTCCTTCCTTCTTAGGGCTCGGTCATGGCATCTCTCTCTGTTGAGAGAGAACTGGTTTGTTGCCCACTTTGTGCTGGCCTCCGAGTAGGGACGCGTGTGCCTTCCACGTACTACGTGTGCTCCGGGCAACGCCGGTGTCTCACCGGGGGGCCGTGTGCCGACAAGCCCCTCGTTAGCTTACTTTACCTGATCTGCTTCCCGGGCCTGGTCGGGCTGACCTTGCAGAGCTCTCCAAGCCCGAGGCTGACGAGGGAGTCCCAGGGATGCTGCAGACGGGGCTGGCAGGCTCCCCCGCTCCCCACGTGGACAGGATGCATGGAATCCACAGAAGGAGGGGGCGCTGCTCCTCCCCCCTCCCACGAGACTAGGACGTTCAGGTTGTCTCGGGGAGGAGAGAGCACGCTGAGGGAATATTCATGTGCCTTTAACAGACTTGTCTAATTTTAGAGCAGCCAGAAAGTGTTGCTGGCGTGCTTGTGTCCAACCCCTTGGCTTTATACGCCGGGAGGCTGGGGGGGAGGGTTGTGTGGCGTGTCCTCTGTGGGATGCCGCGTCTCAGGCAAGGCAAGGCGGGAGCCCACGTGCTGCACTGGGGGGAGACTGTCCCCAGGTCCGGCCAGGTGCCAGCATCACTGTCTCCCGGCCGCCAGGTGGGTGAGAATTGGAGTCAGATTTAGTTGTTACTGACCCAGGGGTTCATGACATGGTATCTACAGACTGTTCTATGACACAGCCGGGATTTTTCGGACTCGACTTAAAGAAGGGTCGTTGGGTCATTTCTCAGATCTTGAGATAGGCATATGTTCTATGTCACATCGACGGAGCCCGAGTTAATTACCTTAGAACACAGCTCCCTGTGTTCACGGCAAAGACAGGGTCTGCGGGAAACACTAGGGCATGGAAGAAATAACATTGTGAACTTTGGCAATTTTAACCTCAAGGGACGTGGCCCACCTCTGCTTGACTTTGCTCTCCTTTTTCAGGTGAAAAAGGAGATTCTGGTGACATGGGACCCCCTGGCCCTAATGGAGAACCAGGTATGGCACGTGGGCTGCTGGGCTTTAAAACATGCATTAAAATTTGCACTTCCCCTTGTTTAATTGAGAAATAATTAACATATGTTGCTATAAAGGTTTAAGGGTTACAGGACAGGGGTTTGATTTACAGATACTGTGACACGACGCCACCATTGCTTCAGCTAATATCCGTCTTCTCATAGAGACACAATAAAAAGAAAAGAAAGAAGAGAAAGGGGAAAAAAAATTATCCCTGGGATGAGAACTCCAAGGACTTGCTCTCTTACCAGCTCCCCCGTGTGTTCCACAAAGGGCCGTGGTCCTCACTACGCACATCGCATCCCTGGTGGGCGTCTGCACCTGTTGGCTCCCTTCCTCCTGCTCCCTCCCCCCACACGTGGAAGGGAGAGCCTGCAGGGTTGGTCCTTCTCTGCCTGACTCGCTTCCCAGCAGTAATGCCTTCAGGGTCCATCCTTGTAGTCACCAATGACAGGATTCCCTGGGGTGCCTGGGGGCTCAGTCGGTTGAGCGTCTGCCTTCAGCTCAGGTCATGATCCCAGGATCTGGAATCGAGTCCCGTGCCTGGCTCCCTGCTCAGCAGGGAGTCTGCTTCTCCCTCTGCCTCTCCCCCTGCTTGTGCTCTCTCTCATGTTCCCTCTCATTCTCTTGTGCTCTCTCTCTGTCTCTCTCTCAAATGAATAAATAAAATCTTAAAACAAATGACAGGGTTTCCTAATTGTTTGCAGCGGAGTATTACTCCATGTATACACATCACAGCTCATGAACCCTCCTCCGCGGATGGACACGTAGGGTGGCTGGCTGGTTTTGGTTCCTCTCGGAAACAGTCTTGAAGGGCTCCCATTTCTTATGGGGCTTATAATGTTGGAGAACCAAGCAGGAGGCGTCACACGCTGTGATTTCAAGCTGTGCCGTGAAACTACAGGAATCCGGCCGGTGTGACACTGGCATGAAAACAGTCCCTCAGACCAATGGGGCAGAACCGAGAGCCCGGAAACAAACCCAGGCACATATGGGCGACTAACATTTAATAAGGGAGCCATGAACACCCAATGGAGAGAAGACGGTCTCTTGGGAAAACAGGACAGTACGTAGAAAAGAATGAAACTAGTCCCCCATCTTACGGTGTTCACAAAGACTAGCTAGAAATGGACCGGAGACTTAAATGTAGGGCCTGAGACCCATGAAACTCCTGTAAGAAAACAGGAAGGAAGCTCCCTGATGCGGATCTTGGCCGTGAGTTTTTGGGTATGACGCCCAGAGCAAAGGCAACAAAAGGAAAAGTAAACAAGTGAGACCACGTCAAACTCAAAACCTTCTGCAAAGCAAAGGAAACCACCAACCAAGTGAAAAACTATCAGCAAACTGTACATTTGATGATGAGCCGATCCAAAACCTGCAAGGAGCTCATCCAATGCCACAGCAAAAGAGCCGGTTAGAAACAGGCAAGGCAGCTGGACGGACATTTTTCTCAGGAAGATGCGTGGAAGGTCGACAGGTACATGAAAGGACACGCAGGATCTCTAGTCATCACGAACCAACACCACAATGAGCTGTCACCTCACACCTGTCGGAATGGCTGTGACCAAAACACAAGAGCTAGCAGGTGCTGGCGAGGAGGTGGAGAAAGGGGACCGTCGTGCACTGTCGGCGGGAGTGCAGCCTGGTGCGGCCACTCTGGAAGACAGCACGGAGGTCCTCCAGACGGTAAAAATAGAGCTAACGTGTTCTCCAGCGATCCCACTTCTGGGAGTGTATCCAGAGGAGACAACACTATCTCAGCTGGATGTCTGCACCCCCGTGTTCACAGCAGCGCTGGTTACAGTAACCAAGACGTGGGGAAAATTGCACTCGGCACGCAAGTGCGAATCATGCAATGAAACCCCTGTGGTCCGGGAAACGGAGTACCCGTGACTGGCATCCCCTCTCCTTGTCTGTCATACCCTCTCTTAGACTATTTCAGTATTCGACTCCCTTCTACCTGAGTATTTTCACGTCCTTCTTGGGACCGCAGTGCTCACCGACCACACAGGTCGGCTCAGATAACCCCGTCCCCAAGCGCGCGTTCCTCACTTCTAAGAGCTTCCCCCTTCCTCTGACCACGCGCTCCTCGGGAGGCACATCTGTGCTTTCTCATTCCGGAGCTCCCTGCAACCTCCTCTGAAGCCCGAGAAGGTCACCCGGGACCCTGGATGCTCAGGGGATGTGTCCAGCTTCCTGGTGCCGATGACAGTGGCCTCTCTGCCCGCTGTCCTGCGGCCGCGGCCCTCTCTCCGTGGAGCTCGTCTGCTGCCTGTCCTCCGCGCGGCTCCCCCAGCCACATGCCCCCTTGGTGGCCCCTCCTGTCTGGACTTATCTGTCCGCTTGCTTGGTGCATGTCCACCATGTCCTGCTGTTCACGTGGGTCCAGCCACCCCTCACTCACGTGGCATTTCCCACATGGTTGTTGTCCTCTGCATTTGTGCTGCTGGCCATTTCCCTGCCCACGACTGTCCTCTGTCCCATGCTACACACATTGTCCCACACTGTTCCACGCTGTCCCTGCCATCCTTCATGGTCCCAGGCCATCTGCACAGCTGTCTTGTGTCCCGTCCCTGCACCAGCACCTCGTTCAGGCTCTTGTGACCTCTCTGTGAGCTTGCCGTCAGGCCCTGGGGGACCGGGTGAGGGGATCCTGGAGCCGAAAGGGCTTCCCAGGGGCCTGACCGTCCCCTCCAGACCGCTGTGTGTGTGGGCATCTGCTGGCATCTGCTTGTTGAATCAGCCCGTCTTTCTGTGTCTCACACAAACCATGTCTCCGTTTGCTGTCATTCATCCTGATGGTGACATTCAGAGAGTAGCCCACGAGCAAGCTCGGAGCTTGGAAACTGGCGAAGAAAGAGATGTCTGAGTAAAAGCCCTTATCTGGAGGGCTCCGTCAGCGCTGCCGGGAGGAGGAGGAGGAATGGCTGGTGGGCATGGATTTGGCCACATGAGGTCACGGAAGGGTTGGCAGCGCCTCTCCTGGCCACCTCTGGATGGGGCCGGTCCGCAGGGAGGAAGACGTGGAGGGGTGTGGGGCCGGCCTGGATGCCACGGGACAATTTGAAGGACACGGAAGAACCAGCTTCCTGCTTGTCACCGCAGACAATAATCCAGAAAGCAGGGCAGCCCCGGAGGGCGTGGGCGCGGCTCTGGTCTCAGACGGGCTGCGGCAGAAACACGCCTGGGCCCGGAGTGTCAATGAGCCACCAAGTGTGGACCGGACCTGCGCATGGACGTGAGCGTGTTCCGGACTCTGGTGGTGGAGGAGGGTGAGGTTCTGGAAGACGGGCCCCGTTTCCTACGGGGGATGCTCTGTCTGGAAGTGCGGCTGCGCTCAGCGCCGCGGGCTTTGCAGGGAAAGAGGAGGTCCTGCCTGCGGGCTCTGGTAGGGCCAGTGCAGGACGGACATGCTCTGGTCCTGCGGAAGGCAAGGGGCTGGCAGTGGCTGGGTGCCCCAGGCTGGGGACGGGGAGCGGGGTGAAGACAAGTGGAGCTCCTCATGGCAGCAGCTCAGGGGCCCCGGAAGGGCCAGGACCCCCGACCCGAGGTGGCACGGCTGTCTGTGCTGCGTGAGAGACCCTCAGGCCCTGGGGCCCCGCTGTCCTCAGACGTGCTGGCTTCTCTGCATCTGCGTGTCCCTGCCCCGAGCCCCCTTTCCCCTGATCTGCTGCCATGACTCTACCCCGGAGCCCCGTCTCCCCCATCCTCCCCTCTTCCCACCCACCCAGAGCCCTGTCTCAAAACGGGTCAGTCCTGGTTCCGCCCCGTTGATGTCCCTGGGCTGCTTCTCCTCGCCTTTGGGATGAAGCCCGGAATCTGCGTCCCGGCCTCGAAGGCCCATGGGGTCTGCTGGCCAAAGAAGCCTTCTGTCTGGGTGGGGGGCCGCTTTCCTGAGCCGGCCCCCAGTTGCATCTAACACGGGGGGGCCGGGTCTCCGCAGGCATCCCGTGTGAGTGCAGCCAGCTGAGGAAGGCCATCGGCGAGATGGACAACCAGGTCACGCAGCTGACGACCGAGCTAAAATTCATAAAAAATGGTATGCTCTCCGCCTCTCCCTGTTCCCCCTCCCCGCCAACCCCGAGACCGAGGGGCTGGGCCGGCGGGTCCCGGCCGCGCCCACGGGCAGTGGGACTCGCGTGTGCTGTGCCCCGAGCGTGTTTACAGAAACGCGAGTGCTCACTTTCCAGCACTGCCCTCCCCCGCAGCTGTCGCTGGCGTGCGCGAGACGGACAGTAAGATCTACCTGCTGGTGAAGGAGGAGAAGAGGTACGTGGACGCGCAGCTGTCCTGCCAGGGCCGCGGGGGCACGCTGGGCATGCCCAAGGACGAGGCTGCCAACGGCCTGATGGCCGCCTACATCGCGCAGGCTGGCCTGGCCCGCGTCTTCATCGGCATCAACGACCTGGAGAGGGAGGGCACGTTCGTGTACTCGGACCGCTCGCCCATGCAGACGTTCAGCAAGTGGCGCAGCGGCGAGCCCAACAACGCCTACGACGAGGAGGACTGCGTGGAGATGGTGGCCTCGGGCGGCTGGAACGACGTGGCCTGCCACGTCACCATGCACTTCCTGTGCGAGTTCGACAAGGAGCACGTGTGAGCGCGGTGGCCGGTCCCCCTCCGCCCCCGCCCCGGGCTGCCCCTGTCCCCTGTGCCCTTGCCTTCTGCGCTGGCGGCCCCACCTCCCGTTGGCCGCGTTTCTGGGCCGCGGACAGCGCGATGCTCGGGAGGGAGACCACGGGGCTGGCTGGGGGCCTGGTGGCCGAAGAAGTCACGTGTTACCCCCCGCGCCGTCGCCGCCGGCTCCGTGGGGAATTGTGACTCAGAATCGCTCTGCCTTTGTCCAAACTATAAAATAAAAGCTTGAAATACGACCGTAGTTCAGTACAAACAGTGGCAGCGGGGGTCCTCCGTTCCCGTCTTCCCTTTCATTCCTGCGTGGAGAAGAAGCCCTCCCTTTGGCCCTCGTGTCTGTAATTACGTTAAAACATAATTACACTTTTCACTGTGGCCTAAATCGGGGCCATTTTGCTTGGGGCAAGTGCAGGTTTCGGGAGAAGGAAACCAAAGTTGCGTGCAGTGACGTGCGAGTGTGTGGTGTCTTCGTGGTGTCCTGTCCCGTGGGTGCTGTCCGTCGGCGACGGACGACTCGCCCCGGACCGAGTGTCTTGTGACAACAACATTAAGGATCTCACGGTGTCCATGGATCTGGACTCTCCTTGGGGTGCAGGCGGACCCCCTTCTGCCCACCGGTGGTGGTCGTGGGTCAGGTCGGGCTCCTCATCACGGGGGCCTCTCCACGGGCAGCTCCCGCATGGCGGCGGCTGCCTTAGAGACACGAGCGAGACCTGATCTGGGAGGTGGTGCGCCATCCCACCACAAGGGCGTTCTGTCCACAAGGGGTGACCCCCCAGGTCCCGTGCATGCTCAGGGAGGGGACATCACAGGGTGCGGACACTGGGAGGCAAGTCCGGAGGGGGCCGCCACAGCACCTGAGGTCCCTTTCCTTTTTGGGCATCAACCACACTTCTTTGTGTTTCAAAGAATACAGCACAAGGGCACCTGCAGAAGCAATCAGCTGGTGGGGGCTGGACGGGAGCCGGTGGGGGCTGGATGGGAGCTGGTGGGGGCAGGACCGGAGCTGCTGGGGGCTGGACGGGAGCTGGTGGGCAGTTCTTCAGGGGCTGTGCATGTTGCTCGTGTCTTGTGAGCGATGTCCTGGCTGCCCGAGGTTCTGGACCATGGTTTTAAGGGTGTTTGTGTAGCCTTCTGCCATGGACGACGGTACTGTCTCTCCCTGGGTCACCCCTCTGGACAAAAGGGCACGTCTGCTTAGAGCCTCTGAGGACAGTGGGCAGGCACAGTTACAGTCCAGCAGGGGGAAGGCGCTGCCTCCCCTTGGGGGGGGGCAGCTTGCTTCCCATCTACTCCAGAGGGCTTGGGTTCCCTAGGTTTGAGGGTCCTATCCCAGAGCCCACCTGCTGCCCGCACACACAGGTGTTCCCTGGTCCTCTTCATGTGCCCTGCGGGGACTGGAGCTCAGGGCGGGCAGGATGGATACCAACACAGGTTGTAACTGCAGGTTTGGGGGGGCGTGAGGCAGCAGACGCCCCCACTGTCGCCACGGGGGAGGAAGATGTGGGGCAGCCTGGCACTCCCCTCCCATTGGCCAGGGGTCCGGCTCTCACTGCACAGATGCCTCCTTCATGCCCAGGGGCAAGTCCAGTCCATGGGGACTCGTGGCTGTGGTTGGGCAGTGCCTGGCAAGGAGGGCCTGGAAGCTTAGAGTGCACACGGCCATGGCCTCTGCCCCGAGGGGGCTTTCCAGCACCCTGCACGGAGCCCCTGCTCTTTCAGTCTGAGCGTGGGTCAGAGGTGAGCACCGGCCTTCCCATGGGCTCTCCTGGCTCATGTGTAGTCCTGGGGGAGCCCCGGGCCCCTCGGGGTCTCCTTCCCCCGCCTTGGAGGAGAGGGAGGCAGAGGGCAATCCCTCTGAGCTCTCATGTCCCCTCCAACTCTGGAGAAGTGGGAGGGAGCTCAGTGGGTCCAGCCTCCTGCATGTGGCTGTCCTGCCTTGATGCTCGCTCAAAGCAAATCTGATAGCTCAACCACGGGGCAAAAGGCAGATCATTGCTCCTAACTTAATCCCCGACTTCTCAACAAGGGGCCTGTTGTTCGGAGGACAGAGTCTGATCAGCAAGGCGGGGGGAGGCTCCTGGCTGGGGTGAGAGCCGGGATTCATGAGGTGCCGCGCTGACAGCACAGAGCTGTGCTCCTTCAAGCCCCACCGCCCTGGAAGCGTGGGCGGGCGGAGGTGGAGGAGGGAGCCCAGCCCGGGGGAGCCGGTGAGACCGCCGACCCACGGGTCCACGCTGCCATCCAGCGGTGGGAGGAGGACATGCGTCTGCAGCCGGGAACGCGGGGGGCCGGCAGAACACAGATGCTGGGGGTGGGGGGCTCTTTAGGATGGGGTGTGTGTACGCGCGTGTGCATGCTTGTGCGTACGTGAGCATGTGGGTGTGCATACGTGCACATGCATATGCGTGTGTGTGAGGGGGCGGAGGGGAGCCGTTAGAGGCAGAGGGGGAGAGATGCTGTGGAACAAAGGGAGGCAGGCAGGCAGGGAAAGGAGGGGCTCTGGCCCCCGGACCCAGGGGAGCCATGTCCTTCAGAAAACCCTCAGCCACATGGTTCCTCTTCCACGTCCCCCAGGCTGTGGCGGCCATCTAGATGGACAAAAAAAAGCCCACTCCGGGGAAGGGTTGGTGGTTCTGATTGTCAGAGGAGGAGGAGCTCTAGGAAGGGGATGGGATTAATCTCCGGTCTCAGCGTCCCCGCACAAAGCCTGGTCCAGGCCGGGAAGATGACACAGGGGTGTTTCTGTGGGGGCAGGCTCGGGTCCCTGACTGGTGTGGTGAGACTGTCCGTCATTCTTCCCGGGGCAGAATAGTGTCCTGTTCCTGCCTCATTCAGACTTGAGCAAGACTCTCGCTGTCTGCCTGTGCCGGCCGGCCGGCTCCCCCTGGGGGCTGTTTGGACAGCGTGCTCACCCTAGTTCCTTGGGGGACTGGGTGGGCAGGTGAGGACCAAGGGACAGTCACCAGGCATTACCCACATTAATCCAGCAGATCCGAACCAAGGGTGGGAGGTGTTTCTTAGCCGTAAGCAAGAAAATCAAAGTCTGGCTAATTTAAGCAGAAAGGGCATGCGTTGAAATGTTTTGGGAGTTCACAGGAATTTTGGAAAGACTGGAGAGCCATTGGGGACCACGTAGAAGGGAACAGAGCCCATGAATCATGCTGCAGAGGGACCCAGCTCTGCTCTTGCCATACAAGCTGCATTGGTATCTCACTGGCTCACCTCCAGAGTCTGGAGGGCAGGTCTGTGTGGGTACGTAGTGTCCTGGGGCCATTTTGTGCAGCTGCACAGGTTGTGCACTGCACAAATCCAGAGAAGCCATTTCCAAGAACTGCCACACGTGGTGGCTGGTATGTGTCTGTGCCCGAGCTATAAAGGAGGCTGGGAAAGCACACAGTTTTCAGTGTCTCTGGTGGGAGGAATACTGCTTTCCAAGTGTGAGCATAAACCAAATGTGCTGTATCGGTTAGTTTTTGCTGTGTAATGACCCACCCAAAGCTTAGTGACTTCAAATAGTAACCATGTTTTTACCCATTCCCGGTGATCCTAGGGGTCAACCATTTGGGCTGGGACAGCAGGGTGGTTCTTCTGGTCACGGCGGGGCTCCCATGGCTCCTGGCAGCTGCCAGAGTGGTCACGCCTCGGTGGGCAGGCCTCAATTCTCATCCTCAAGTGACCAGCCTGAAGGTGTGCACAAGGTGGCAGTTCCGGAAAGCAAGAGTGGACCCACAAGGCTGCCTGAGGCCTAAGCCCCGAGCAGGAACAATGCAGCTCTGTCACCTCTACAGCTACGTGCTAAGGTGCGTCCGGATTCAAGGGGCCACGTGTGGTGTAAGATGCAACGTGATCTGGACGGTGTGGCCACGTTTGCAATCTGCCACCCACAGGAAAAAGGGCAGATATGTCCAGACAGGACGGTGGGAGCAGGAAGGACCTTGCAGGTGGTCAGCCGGGGTTTGGTGTGTGTGAACAGGAGGGAGGAGCCCCTGAGGGGACATGAGCTGCAGGCTGGATCAGTTCCTTTATCTCTGTCTGAAGGTGCAGCAGGCGCTGTGAGCTGCGGTGGGTCCTGCCGCTCAAAGTCAGGGCCTGGGAGGAGGTCGAGGCACAAGGTGGGTTGCGAAGGCAGAAGTTTCTAGCATCACGCTGGGGTTGAGGGGCAGCGGGCTGCTTCTGGCTGTGGTGTCCTGGTTCGCCCGTCAGGCCATGCCAGTGGGGCCATGCCCAGCCCCGGTGACCCTGAGGGGCACCCCACCTGCTTCATCCACGGGCGCAGATGGCACAGAGGCAGCACCCCAATGCGGGAAGAGCCCACGCCTCCAGTCCTCGTTCTCGCTGCCATGGGCCACCCTCACTCCAAACCTTTCTACCCATCATCCCCCATCAGGGTCCCTCGTGGGGATCAGTTACCCACTGCTGGGTCACTAACGACCCTACAAGCTGGCAGCTGTGTACTGTCTTGCACGGGTTCTGTGGCTCAGGAACGTGGGAGCAGCTGAGCCGGCTGGCTGGTTCCGGCCCCGGCTCCTCTGGGGCTGCTGTCGAGGTGTGCCACGGATGGCTCTCAAGTCCAGCCTCTGGGTGAAGGGTCTGCTCTCCCCACTCCCATGGCCCTGACGGGCTCCCATCCAGCTCCAGGCTCTGGGACCACCACTCTGCTGGCTCTTGTCTTCCTCCTCCCATAGAGGCACGGGCACAGAGGCAGGAGGGCTGTTTCCACGTTGCCGCACGTGGCATCGAGCATGTGGAACTGAGTGAGGCAGGGGACGTAAACTCTAAATTTAATTCAATTTCTACTAAATTAACTTAAATTTTATTTTCATTTATTATTGTTTTTTATTTATTTGAGAGAGAGAAAGAGAGAGAGTGCGAGAGAGTGCACAAGCAGGGGATTGGCAGAGGAAGAGAGAGAAGCAGACTCTTGGCTGAGCAGGGAGCCCGATGCGGGGCTCAGAACTAGGACCCCAAGATCATGACCTGAACTGAAGGCAGACGCTTTATAGACTGAGCCACCCAGGCACCCCTTAACATCACCTTTAGATATGATTTTAAGTAGCTAATGGCTGGACAGTGTGGCTCGCACCACCTTGTTCTCCAGGTCCTGGACCTGCCGCCCGGCACCGCCTTGCCGCGTGTAGAGGTCCAGACTCCCGGAGCCTCCCAGACCTGCAGTCAGAACCTACACGGTAGCGGCTGTCCCGCAGTGCGGACACGCACCACACTTGGGGAGCTGGGCTCCAGGTGTGGACAGGCGGCTCCGCAGCCTTTGCGAGCCCCCGAGCATCCCTCTTGGCTGTTCTCTGTGCTAGACTCAGGTCACGGGTGAAGGGAACCCCAGGACAGGGTCACAGGGTCACTTCTGTTAGTTCAATAAAGCAGCACCTGCTATGTACAGAGGCACAGATGTGGCTTGTGTTCTTAAGAATTCCCCCCGGAAGGCTGGACGGACGTGTCCACACAGACCTGAGGACCTGGGCACCAGCCGGAGGCCAGGGAGTTCCTGGAAGTGGCGTGCTTTCCAAATCAGGGATGCAGGGGTGCAGGAGGGGAGAAGGGCAGGCCAAGCCTGGTGACGAAACAAAGGATGGTGACAGACACCCACACCGCACTGCCAGCCCCCCAGGCCTCCAAGGCCAGGTGCTGGTGCCGTGTGGGTGATTCGAGCTCCGGCTCCCGTTCAGCCGCTCATGACTCAAGTGACCTTGGATGAATCTCCGACCTCCTGAGCCTCCGTTTCTCCATCTGTGGACACGACCGCTCTGCAGGGTGGGGTGACAATGCCACCCGCTGGGCACCACGCACGTTGGGGCCACTGTGCTGTTCCCGCCTCACCGAGAGCTCTTCCTCTAGACCGTGGGCTCCAGGGCAGGGACTGGCGTCTGCTGCACACCACGAGGCGTGGCCCCTCTCATCAAGGTCCACGGAGTCTTCTAAATCATGTGAACCTCACGGTGCAACTGCCTCTTCCTGGGGACTGAGAGTCCTTCCCTGTCAAGTCCCCCAGAGGCTGTCCTCTCTCGAACTGTGGCTGTGTGTGCAGAATCCGTGTGTTTGCTGGAGGCTCGGAGACACAGCGCTGGGCGTCCCGTCCCGGCTGGGCTGAGGGGGTGTTTCAGGACCAGGCCAGCGGGGGTGGGCTCTTGGGGGGGGGATCAGGCCTGGCCGTGCGCCCCCAGTGAGGTCCCTGCAGAGACTCCTTTGACTTCTCCAGGGAGGGGCTGCTCCATGGCCGAGGCCCCTCCCCCAGCCCTTGTGACATCACAGAGGCTCGGCCAGTCTCTGGAAAGTTCTGTCTTGCTGGGTGAGGCCCCTCTAAACTTCCTCCTGGCCAGCAGCGAGCACCATGGGACCCTGGCTGGCTTGTAGGGAGCAGGAAACCTGGTGCTGAACACTGAACTTGGGGTCCTGCGTGAGGTTGGGGTGCCGCTCATACATACCTTCCTGCTTTAAATCTGTCTTTGACAGAGGAACGGGCTGTGGAGGGACTCAGAGCGTGATGAGCCTCTGATGGCATCGATCGGTAAGGGGGGGCAGTGGCGTCCACGGAGTGCGGAGCGGGCGTGGGGCCGGTGCTGGGTTGGGGGTGTTCCAGACCCCACGGCCCGTGATGCTGGGCTGGGCCCTGCTCTACGCCCCGCTCTCCCCTCCCCATCCCTGCTCCTCCAGGCCCCCCGTGAGTCATGGGACTTTGCAGAGCTCGTCCTGGAGGTGAAACGGGCTGGTGTCCTGCCCACAGCAGAGCCGCAGAGCCGCGCTGGGAGCCCGGCCTGGGCTTACCGCCCGCTAGCTGCACCAGCCTCTGCTTGAACTCCTTCTGGTTTTATGCCAAATGCGAATCAACTTCTTTGATCTCCAAAAACCTCATACTTTTGGCCAAAGCCTTCACTGAAGTCCCCGCAGGTGCAGTGGGTGGCTGAGGGTCGCAGGAAGTTCTGCTCCCTCGGTCCCAACACCTATGGGCAGAGCCCGGCTTGCTGGTCTACTCTCCTGCCGTCCCGCACACCCTCCACATGTCTTGTCTTAAGGCAAATCCCGAAGGGGACAATAGAGTGTTAGCGGCGCGTGAGCGCGTGGAATTTCAGGATTATACTTTCTCCATCAGAAAGACAGTGATCGCCCGCTCTCCGGAGGTAACTGTCCTCAGGCTCCTCATGGTGGACAAATCCGATGTGACTTGTAGAAAACACTCCTGCACACTCACAGCTTGCCCCTTTCAGAGGGGATCTTGTTCCCTCCCAAGGAATTATTTTGGAAAATCTCATTTAAACACACAGACTTGGAAGTAGACGCCACGGGTGGTGCGGGCGGAAGGCGCCTTGGTGAGGGAAGGTCAGGTCCGGCGGGTGCCCCCTCCTGCACAGAGACCTTGTCTGCCCGTGGACAGGACAGCAGGACATGCTGGACGGCCGGGGAGATGAGCAGAGCCGGGTGAGCCCGCACCACCCAAGGCGCTGAGCTGCGAGCTCCCACAGCCAGGCAGAGGACCTGCTTCCCCGCAAGTCCCCAAGGGCCCTGTGGAGCCTGGGCCGCGGGGGACACATTCGGGCTTCGTGGCTCAGGAGAGAAACCCAGACATAGACCGCGAGCTCCCTCCACGCAGCCGGGGTGCGGTGTGTGGACAGGCCTGCACAGTGTTCTAGAACCGCACGGGAGGGGTCCCCTCTTTTCCTTGGCACATTAAAAGAAATTCCAGGAAAGTTATCGCACGGTCTTACGTTACTTTCAGGAGTAGAACATGGTGGTCCTGCAGCCCCACAGGTCACCCACTGCTGCTCACGACCCTGTCTCCTTCATCCCCGTCACCTGCTCCCCCTGCCCCCCACCTCTGGGGACGTCCGTGTCTCTGTAGGTAACAGTCTGTGTCTGGGTTTGTCTCTCTCTCTTTTTTCCCTTTGCTTGTTTGTTTTCTTCCTTAAATTCCACGTGAGTGAAACCATATGATACTTGTCTTTCTCTGACGGACTTATTTCACTTAGCGGAGTACTCTCCAGCCCCATCCATGTCCTTACAAATGGCAAGACCTCATTCTTTCTGATGGCTGAGTGACAGTCCCCTGCGTGTCTACAGCACATCTCCTTTCTCCGTGCATGAGTCGGAGGTCACCGGGCTGCTCCTTATCTCGGCCGTCATAGAGAATGCGGCTGTAAACCTGTGAACTCGTCTCTCTGGACGGGTGCGTCTGTGGTCTCTCATGAATCCCCAGGAGTGTGAGAGCTGGCTTGTAGGGTCGTTCTATTTTCCTCCTCACATGTGTATCCTGGCCTTCTAGAGTGTCTGGAGAACACACATAAGGAATTACGCAGCTCCTGGGGAGACAGTGAAGACGGTGCTGTTTTCTTCATCGTTAACAAAGGGGTGGGTCTGTGGCTTCATTTCCAGGCCCCTTGGAAACACGTCCCTGCCCCTTTCATTACCGTGTGACACTGGGCAAGCGCCCTGCCTCTCTGGGCTTCTCTGCGATGGGTATGATCACAGGTAACTCCCCAGCTGGCGTGAGGAAAGCAGAACAGGTGTGAGGAGGTAGGAAAACAGGCGAGGAGGCAGGGTTGGGACCTAAGATGCCCATTGTCTTCCGGACGCCCGTCTCATGCTGTTACACTTATTTTAGGGAAAGCGAGGCAGGACTCAACTGCAACCAGACCCAGACCTTTAGTGGAGGCGCCAGCTTGGCGGACAGGCCTCAAGGCGACCAGTGGGTGCTGTCAGTGTTCCACCGCTGGGAGGCCAGGATAGCCTGAGACTGGTCAGGCAGGCCTTTGCTGGGTCAGGGGCTGGATCCTCCCAGACAGCCGGGTTGTCCTGGGGTCCCTGGGGGCTCTAGCGAGCGTCCCAGGTGCACCTCTGTGTGGCCCTTAAAATGGGCACAGCTGATGGTGCCACAGCCTCTGCCCTCAAGGATCCGATGGCTCCGTTTTCTCTCCCGCTTGCTCGCTGGTGTGGAGTGGCCCTGTCCCTGGGCCCTGGGATCTGTGAACACAATCCCGCCTGCAAGATCCCCCTTGCTGTGTGAAGTCCCTTGTCACGGGGTCAGGCATGAGGGAACCCAAGAGACGGGTTTGCCTTGAGTTGGCACGTTCCTGCACTGACGAGAGGTCGCCAAAGAGTTCTAAGAGCACGGAACGTTGTGTCTAAATTAATAAAAAGGGACATTAAGACAATGGTGCTCCCTACAGTGGGGACCGTTGCTAGAACCCTCTCCAGCAATGGAAATCGCTCTTCTGGGCCGTTCCGTGCAGAAGCTCCCAGGCACACCTGGCTCCTGAGCCCATAAAATGTGGCCGGAGTGACCAAGAAGCCGAGTTCTGTATTTCATCGGACTTAAACTCGCATACGACGTGTGGCAAATGGTTCCCATCTTAGCACAACCGTACAATACCCGGCCAGTGTTACGCCTCTTGCACACTTAGGGCCTGGTAGGGACGGTCTCTGCTACTTCCAGACCTGACCTCTGGTACGGTCGGGGGGAGGGTGTGAGCAGCAGTAGAGAACATTGGGCTGAATTTCACCTGCGCCCTCCCCTCCTCTGCCGTTTCTATGAACCAGTCCAGGGGTTCGGGCTCCTTGCCCATTTATCTCTAGTGGCGCATCTGCCGTGCTCTGCAAGGGCTGGTTTCTGCGTTATCTCAGAGAAACACATGCGAAGCTCGTGGCCGCTGGCTCGTGGCCGCAAGTGGAGCTTCAGCAAGAGAATGTTGGAGGTGTCTGCGGGACTGTGTCCTGAGGCAGCCGTGCCGCTCCTGCTGGCGCCCCAGCTCAGGGCAAGCGTGCAGGCTGGGTGGGGGGGCCACCGGGACGTGGAGGGGGGTGGGAAGGCCAAGGCAGGAGCCTGGGGGGAAACCTCTGCCCCAAACCGAATTCACAAACGGAAAACAGATGGGTCCGAACGCTAGGTTTCACTTGGAAAAGCAAACATCGGCGTTGAAAATCTCCAGCTGGTTTGCGGGGCTCTTCAGCGAATGCGCCTGCACCCTAAGGGGCTTGAGGAAAGCGTGTTCATCCAGTTTGAGGAGCAGGCTGTGTGGCCTCCCTCTGCGGGTTCCCCTGGGGCCGCCTGTGCCAAAGACACCGGGGCTGGGAAGGTCTTGCCTCGTCGCCTGCGCCACAGAGGGCACTGTGACCCTGACGGTCGGTGCTTTCTTGAGAGAGCGAGTTTATTTATTTGCCAAATGGAAACATTCATTTGTAAAAGGGAGCAGTGTTTTTTGTTTGTTTTGTTTTGTGTTTTAAGGAAGTGCTGAAGTGACTGATTGTCTAAATCTGAGGGTCAGGATTCGGGGGTGGGAGCGCTGATCCCTTCGAGAAATGTGGACAATGCTCGTCTGTCTGGCTCTTTCCCCGCACATCTGCAGCCTCTGGTCCATGGCGGCTGTGTGCGCTTCTTGGTGGAGGTCACCCAAGGCAAAGTGAAGACAAAGATGGAAGACAACAGGGGTGAAAAGAATGCCCCTTCCCGCTGTTCTGGCCAGGAGGGAGGCAGGATGACAAGACCCACAAGGCACCTGCCCCGTGTTGCCAGGACACCCGGCGTTTTCTGTCCAGCTGGGTAGCTGGGAGAGGGGCCTTAAGCCGTTGGCTTTGGCAAAATATTAGCGAGCTCCGTCCTGCTGCAAATGGAGCTCGCTGCAACTGCCAGGGAGAAAATGGGGACTTTTCAAAAGAATGACCAGGTAAATCAAATGTCATGTGATTATTTAAGAAAATTAAGTATGGGAGAAGGCTTTGTCCAGCATTCGTGGCTGGCTGGGCTCCGTGTGGTCTTGTCTGGGACAGGGGACGGTTACTGCGCTCTGTTGGGGGAAAGCCCATGTGGCCCACAGGTGCGGCCAGGCTGCCGTCTGTGATGGACACACACCTCTCGGGCTGGCCCCCAGCTCGGAGGTCCTGAGCCCAGGTGGGGCCGCTGGAGAGCCCAGCCGAGCCTGAGCCGGGACACAGCAAACCTGCCTCGTCTCAGCTTTGACGAGCTGCCCCGGCCGTGGCAGAGTGAGCTCCACGCAGGAGCCCTAGACGCCAGGCTGTGCGGGGAGCGCATCTGCCTCGTGGTTCAGGGTCAGTGCGTGGCGGAGAGGGAGCCCTGCGCTTCCCCCGCACAGTCGAGTAGAACTTTCTGGGTGGACTGTTCCGTGTGTGCTCCATTCAACGTGGAAGCCACATGTGCTCCCGAGCCCTCAAAACGTGGTTAGTCCAAGGGAAAACGGCACTGTTCATTTTATTAGATTTATTTAATTATAATGAAATTGTATAATTACATTTTTAGATGTATTAGATGGCCACGCATGGCCAGTAGCTTCTAGGTTGGATGGTGCAGGTGCGGACAAATGTTGTCCTCTAACTCCGCGGGTCCTGCAGCCTGCCCTGCCTGCGTGTCTCCCCTGCCCCTCCTTCTCGTCGAGTCCTGGCTCAGGAGTCCACTCCCTGTGGGAGCCCACGGGGCCCCCGAGGTCCCAGCGTGCTACAAGAGCGTCACTGCCTTCTGGATCACCAGTACTGCCCGCTGTCGTGTCCGTGTCCTGCCCTCGACTGTCAGCCCCTGAGGAGCAGGTGTCATCCCAGCCTCGGCCCAGGGCCTGAATGTCACAGGACTGTGCACACTCACTCAGCCGTCTGTGTCATCCCCGTAGGCCAGCACTGTGCTAAGGGCTTTCAAATGTCGATCAGAGTTAGGCGTATGTGGGTTGGGACCATGGCTCCCTTCCCAGCTGTGTGGTCTGTGCATTTCACTTGGCCTCTCAAAGGTGCATTTCTTCATTTGTAAGATGCCAGCAATACAGGCATCTCAGCATTCTGCGGGTTAAAAGAGATAAACTCCATGCACTGTGTATGACTTTACTGAAAACTCATGATCGATGTCAGCAGATTTCTCCAGCACCTTTTCATCCTCAAGAAGATTTTAGTCCAGTTAGGGAAGCAGTATTTTAAAACACGGAGTGAGTTACAAAACATTATTCATTCACTCATGTATGTAGGAAATATTTATTAAGCATCTCGCATGTGCCGGGCCATGTTCCAAGCCCCAGGGCAATGTCCGTGGACCAAACGGAGCTCATGTCTTACTGGGGGAGACGGACGATGAAATGATAAGCAAATTACACAGTATGTCTGTCTGCTGTGGAAACAGAGGTAGATGGGTTCGGGGTGTGGGAGGTGCTGGGGAGTGGAAATGTCACTATGAATGGGGGGTCAGGCTTACCGAGAAGGTGATCGTGGAGCACGGGCTTGAAGGGAGGTGAGGGTGCCTGTGCAGAAACCCAGGCAGAACCTTCCAGCAGAGGGGGCAGCCGCTGCCCAGCGATGTGGCGGGACATGCCCGGGGCTGGGACGGGCAAGTCGGGGGGCGCGCCCTGTGGACCTTGAAGGACACCGGCTCTTACTCTAACTGGAAGGGGACCCACACACGCCAGCCGTTTGACAGAGGCACTCTAGTTTGAGAAAGGTGGCTCTGGTGTCCTGCTGGGGGCAGACGGCTGTGCGAGGGAGGGGTGGAGGCGGGGACCAGAGGGAGGGGAGGACACGGGGACCAGCTGAGGTGTGTGAATGATCCAGGAGAGAGATGAGGATGCCCCCCCACGCCCCATTCTCTCTCTGTGTGGGTAATGCTATAACGTGTATAATTTCACTGTGGAAGATTTCTGTGTGTACAGAAGTAGAGGAGGCTACTCGGGCCCGTCGTGTGTACCGTCACCCGTGACAGCAGCCCTCGAGCCACGGCCAGCCTTGTTTCATCTGCACCCTTACGCACTTCCCTCCTGCTTGGGTGATTCGGAAGGAAAGGCCATATGTTCTATCGTTTCCGCATTCTGGATCCAACTTCTGGGCAGACGTGATGTTGTGATAAGTAGGATTCGAGGTCTAAGGGAAAGAGGAGACACAGGGGAGGTAACCCTGAGATTGCTTGAGCAGCTGGAGGACGAGGGCTTCCAGGGGAGGCAGGGAGACGAGGGACAGGCAAGAGCCCTGTGGGAGGCGCGCTGGCCCGGGGACGCGGTCACACATCCCGGGAGACGGTCAGAGTGGGCAGGTGGAAATCCAGGAAGGCGATATGCATTTGGGGACAAGTCGTCATGGGAGTGACGTTAGAAGCCAGGAGACGGTGTGAGGCCACCGGGGTAAGGGGGGGGGCTCAGCGGAGCCAGGTGCCCCCGCCGGCGTGAGGAGCTCAGGGAGGACCGAGAGGGCAACGGCAGGGAGCTGCCTGCGCTTCCCTAGCTGTAGGACTAATCACCACAGACATGGCTCCAGCTCCCATTCCCGAGAGCAGGTCATGGGGTGCGTTTGCTACAAAAAGTGCCCACAGTGTCATAAGGAAAGCCGTCATTTTATGAATCATCATAGTCCTGGGATTTCGGGAGAGAGCTGACTTCTCATGTCCAACGACCATTTCCGTTTCTCCTGTTGTGAACGGTTCTTACCGAGACACTAGTTTTTGCGTGGCTTTCTCTTTTCACCATATGAGGGGTGGAAAAACAGTAGGAACAAGGGGGCATCCATTGGCATAGGAGAGGGGCGACTGCCAGGCCAGCCCTGACTCCCCCGTCCACACCTCTGCCCGTCTCCAAATCTCTGCTTTCTCAATTTCAAAGTAAGTGTGCGGGGCGGGGGTTGGATTGAGTAATGTTAGCCCCACTCGTGATGTGACAAAGTGTCCTGCATCCCCTTGGGTGAAGTGACCTCAGTGCCTCAGTCTCGGAAGGTTCCAGAACACCGCTCTGTATGGGTGTCTGGGGGTGTCTGTTTCCCCTGCAGGCAGGGCAGGCATTCGCCTCTGCACCCCATTTCTATCCAGGGCCTGCCTCCTAATTGCTCAAATAAATGTTTTTTTGAATGAATCTAACTAAATGCTTTGTAAGCAAATTATTCCTTTCTAAGTTAAAATATTTTCTCCTTTAAAATATAAAATAAGGGGCACCTGGGTGGCTCGGTGTTAAAGCCTCTGCCTTCGGCTCAGGTCATGATCTCAGGGTCCTGGGATCGAGTCCCGCATTGGGCTCTCTGCTCAGCAGGGAGCCTGCCTCCTCCTCCTCTCTCTCTCTGCCTGCCTCTCTGCCTACTTGTGATCTGTCTGTCAAATAAATAAAAAAAAATCTTAAAAAAAATAAGATATAAAATGAGATTGCAATTTGAGGCAGTAGGGTTTATGTATATAGTGGTAAGCTGTTCTTACATGCTTCAGAGGGAAAGCAGGCTCTAATTCCCTCCTGGGTCGCTGTGTTTGTGCAAAGTCACTTGTAGGGACACTGGGTGGGCAGGCACCTGCCCCATCCGGTTGATGGTCCCGGTGTTGGGCTGGGAACCCGGGGGAGGGCCTCACTCGCTTGCACGTGTCCTGCCGCCCTCTCACCCTGGCTGACTGAACCCCCTTTCTCGTTGCCAGGAAGCATGGCTGACTCTCCCAGGGAGGGAAAACTGGCCAGGGGTCCAGACTTCACCCAGCTTGCGGACATGGCGTCTGAGTCTGTGGGAGGAAAGGTAAGTGGGGGGGGGTGTCTCATGGACGAACGAGTGGTCCGTGTACCCATATGCTGAGGACCAACTCCCCTTTTGCAGACAACCTGCTTAGAACGGCAAGAATCAGGCTCAAAAATGCCAAATAATCTTTTAAAAACTGGTGACAATTCTGGCAAAGGCAGCATAGTTTTAAGCTCAGAACAAAAAGACATTTTGCGTCCGTGTGAAGGGTTCTCTGTCCTGCATGTTTTCTCAGTGTTGATCGGTGGTTCCCCCCCGTGAGTGCAGGCGTAACCTGCAACCCTTGTTAACTCCACGCAAGGGGCCAGGGCACTGAGTACCAGCGAGGCGCGGGGCCGTGGGCGATGCAGACAGGAGGGGCGCGCCCTCAAGTGATCTACGTCAAGCAGAGAGAGTCCGTTATCGTATGGTTTCACTTAATCGTGGAGCACAAGGAATAACACGAAGGACATGGGGAGATGGAGAGGAGAAGGGAGTTGGGGGAAATCGGAGTGGGAGTCGAACTATGACAGACTGTGGACTCTGAGAAACAAACTGAGGGTTTTGGAGGGAAGTGGGAGCGGATGGGAGGGCCTGGTGGTGGGTATTGTGGAGGGCACGGATTGCATGGAGCACTGGGTGTGGTGCATAAACAATCAACATTGGAACACTGAAAAGAAAAAAAAAAAAAAGGAGACAGACCTGGGAGTCAAGGCAAGGGCAGGGGCCGGGGGCACGCATCTCTGCCGGCTGGGGGCAGCCCGAGGGAGGGGGAAGGGATGGGGAAGCCTGTCCAGGTGAGTGGTGCTCCAAGGAGGCTTCAAGTGGGAGAGGGAGCTGGCGGGGCAAAGGGGCGAGGGGCGGTTTCCGTTGGGACGCCAGGCAGACGGGGACGCCGGGCAGGGGAAGCACCGCGTGCTCCTTGGTTTCGTGTTTCTGGAAGTCGTCAGCTGGTGCTGGGGAGCAGGAGCCTCAGGAGGTTGGAAAGGCCCCGTGTGCCCGCAGAGGGCTTTTGCCAAGGAGGATCTGGACAGGCGAGGGGCTCTAGCGTCTGCCTGTCTGTGCTTTGCCCTGACGCATCCTCGGGGCAAGTCCACCCCGGCACGGCAGGGACTCCCCTCCACTTTGCGTCCCAAACAGCCAGCAACTGCAAAATCGCCAGGTCTTCCCCTGCCTTTGAGGTTCTGGGCGGGGGTCAGAGACCAGGAGTTTCATCGGAGGCGAGCTGTGCTCAGAGACGGACACGGTCATTTATTTAACACGGGTTCTCTGTGGAAACTGTAATTTCTAATAATAATTTGCAAGCCAATAGCACACAAGATAATGTCTCCTAAACAACACACCCTAAACCAATGATAGGCTAATTACACCGAATTAAACCAAAAGCTAGGTGCCCCCTACCAGCTCGGGTCCCTGCACCCGGTGGGCAACGGCCCGGTGTCGGCAGGCAAGGTGGGCTGGTCTGATGGTATCATTCAGGGGCCGTTGTGGGGTCCACGAGGAGCAGCCTTGCCAAGGCAGGGGCAGATGTCCCTTCTCCCCTGGCGACCGCTGCCCGGGAACCAGTGCCAACCGAGAGCAGCCGTCCCTGGTCCTGGGTGAGGTAGGGATGACAGCAGCCTGTTTTGTTCAGAAAATCCATTTTATACCTGTTTTCCTGGCGCAATTAGCAGCCATGCCCTCACTCTCCAAAATGTCCTGCTGGGGTTGATAAATGATCGGCCAGCCTTCCATCAGGACGTCCTTCAGTGAGCCGGCAAACCACGGGGGTGGGGGGGGGTGTGTGGCGTGTCCTGGGCCACTGCTCTGCCAGTGAGATAGTCACAAAGCCCAGTGTCCCCCGTTCTTGAAAAGGAGAGCTGGTGGGTTTTCTCACCAAGCGTAAGAAGTTAGCGCCTCCGCGCCCAACTGGGAGAGAGTGTGAACACCGGCTGGGAGGAAGGACGGAGGAGGCGGGCGACTAGGTCTGGACCTTTACCAAGCATCCTGGGTTAATTACCAGTTGTTTCTCTCCCCCTGGCAACTGCACATGTCTTTTTACTATGTCTAATAATGTTTCACCAAGGCATGAAATAAAATGGTTTTTAATTTATGGTTATTTATCTTCTTTCTTTGTCTAGATTTTATTTGCAACAGATGACTTTTTTGCTCCTGCGGAAAACCTCATAAAGGTATCATAAATTGGCATGAAGTGTGGGTACAGAGTGATCTGAGTGGTTAGAATCCACCGGAATATTGGGGATGGGAGTCCTGTAATGTGTACCAGGAATGAGCAGTTCGAACAGTAGAAGCCTGGAGAGACCAGCTCCGGCTCAGTGTAAGACACACTGGAGACGGGCGGCACCTGACACAGCAGTTTGGGACTGCGTTGCTCTGTGGGGAAATTACTGAGACCCTTGTATATTGTCCTCTGTCGAACGTGGAGTTCGTAATCCATGACCTGTGCTGGCACTCCTCTCGATGTCTGGAAGTTGTGTTACCTGCCTACTTACAGAAGTGTAGGACATGCTTACTAAAAGAGGGACAAAACCCCCAGAAAACACTGACAAATAAGGGGAAGAAATGGAGCCTTGGCTAGAATCCCGGGACCTTGTTATACTGGCTGTGGGGGGTGAATTCTTGCGAGTGGGCGGGTGAGCGAAGGTGTGCTCAGAGGTCATGCACACGCATGCCGCGTGTGACGGCAGCCGGAGTCTTGGCCTGTGGCCTGGGTGCTGTCCTCTGCGTGGTGGCCGGCCTTCCTGGTTGGTCTGGTGACAGGGTTTCTCTCCTGGGCAGGAGCTAGCCAGGTCTAGAGCACGTTAAGGGCAGGTTGTCTCCATTAAAGTACTCCTCGGAGAAAATGGTGCTGAAATGAAGAACAGAGATGTTGATTTACTTGTTCTAGGTCATGCAGCTAACGCATGCCAAGCTCTTCTCGTTTTACCATGTCTGTCTAGAGGAGATGTAAATGCACGCACGCCTTGACCCAGCTGTCCCACAGATTGATATTACTTGCATAAATAGGCAGAGATATGTGGAAAACAGTCATTCCAGTGTTGTCCGGGCGCGGGGGACCGACCGGAATGCCCATCGATGGGGACCTGGTTAAAGAGCCCGTGATACGAGCGTCCAGATGTGGGTGACCTGTGGCCTGAGGAGAGGGGCTGGAGCTCTAGACGCCGATGACGGGAGTTCCTGCGTGTCGTACGGACACAGAGCAGTCGACAAGACGCACGCCACGTGGTGAAGGGTGGTTGTCTGTGAGGTGCTGGGCTCGGCAGGCGACGGGACGAAGAGCGGGGCCTGTTCTCCTCCGTGACACTTGCGTGTGTGTGTTCGATGCGCGCGTGTCCGCACACAGGTGTGCGTGCTGCGTGTGCGTAGTCCTAGAGCACAGGCGTGTGCGCATCAACACCTCCTTCCTGAGAAAAAAGTCGCGGGTGAAGCTGAAGCCCCGCGCCTCCCTGTGCAGAATTAGCGCTGCTGGGAGACTGGCCTCGTCTCCGAGGACATTTCATTCTGTTATCAATATATCAATATCAACTCCGCCCGTAGGAAGGGCTACTGCTGTTTGCTTTTGAATTTGTAGACGTGTTCTTATGAAGCACCTGACGTCACGGGACACGTCTCGTGGAAGTGTGCGTGCTCTGCCCGTGCCCAGGGACCGCGGTCTGGTGGCCCTCCCACCGCCCACCACCGGGTCCCTCACCCCACCGGAACCCTTTCCTGTGCTGACACGCGTTTAGGTCGCTTCGCTTTTACCTGTGATAATCCCACCTGTCCCTTTGGGGTGGGAGCGCACGTGCTGGAAGCCCGGCCCTCCCGTGGGCGTTAACGGTGGCCGGGTGCGTCTTTGCTTCAGAAGGACCGCCCAGGCTTCAGAGAACACGAGCACACTGAGTTTGGGAAGTGGCTGGATGGATGGGAGACCAGGAGGAGGAGGACTCCAGGTAACGAGATGTCTCTTTCTTTCACTGTGGCAAAGTTTAAACATGGGTCAGAAAGCCAGTGCACGTCTCGGCTCAGCTTTGTCCTGGGCCCTTGGAACGCTCTGTATCTCGGCTGTCCCTTCTGAACACCAGCTCTGACGATGGAGGAAGGGGTCCCCTGTGCCCCTGCAGGGGGAAGGAGGGCGTGCACGAGTGTCGGCGAGGCTGCGGGAGCAGGGCGGGGAGCGTCTGTGGTGGGCCTTCACCCCCGATCCTTGGGGCAGCTGCTCTTGTCCCCGTGAGGCTGCCGTGGAAGCAGGCTCACTCCCTCAGCCCCGGTCCTGTCATTCGGGAGAAGAGCTGGGATCGGACACAGGTCCCTCTGCCACTGCACGCACCTCCTGTCACCCAAGGACCTACTTTTCTTCAGTGCTGCTTATCAGGCCCAACCAAAATACTCCTTTTAAAGTTGAAGAAATGCTTGTAAAAGCAAATGGACCCAGCATGAGGCTAATAACTGATTCTTCTGGGTCTGTCTCAAGTGTTACAGAGATGCTGGGTGCTTCTAAGGGTCTCCAGACGTGACCAGATTCCAGTGCGTCTGGGCATTTAAAGGCGGGTCTGCATGGGACTGTGAGTAACCAGGAATTACCTGGTGACCGGTGCCGTGGAGACTTCTGAGACTTCAGCTAAGTCTAAGCCAGGGACGGGGGGCACAGGAAGTCCCCAGGTGAGCATGCCGTTTCTAGGAGGCCCAGGCCCACCCTGAATGCCTGGGCGGGGTCTAGTCACACTTGACCTTTCTGGAAGGTTGATCTCATCTCTGATTCGCTGTTGTAGAAACGGGGTTCAGAGAGGCCAGTTTTCACTTTGGAACCAGAACCGGGTCTCCCTGGAGCCACGGCCTATGTGTGTCCTGCCGGGCCTGGAACACGGGTTCTTGCGGGGCACGGCGGCCACACTTAGCCATGTTACAGGAGACCTTTTGGTCACAGCGGAGCCTCCCGCTGTGTGCACTTTTCTGTGGTGGGAGGAGGGGCCGCTGTTGCTGGTCTTCAGCTCTGCTTGAGCCCACATTTCACCTGACGGGGCCGTCCTTGTTTACGTCTCGCAGGTCACGACTGGTGCATCATCAAGCTGGGGATCCAAGGGGTTATCCGAGGCTTTGACGTGGACATTTCCTACCTCATGGGCGATTATGCTCCTCGGATATCGATTCAAGCAGCCAACTTGGAAGAAGGTGCCCTGGGAACCACGGGCCCCCAGATGGGCATGGGGGGCAGGTGGGGTCATCCGGGCCAGCCCCCTGCTGTGCACCACCCACCCTCACAGGTCCAGCGACTTGTCCAAGGCCACTTGACTGCCACCGAGCTGTAGAACTTGGATTCCCAATGTAGGGTTCTATGAGTTCTGGTTTTTAGCTCAACCAGAGGTGGGGTTTGTCACTCCCACCCCCTTCCGGCCCCTCGCAGAGGCGCGCCCTGCTGGCACCGTGAGGTCTGGGGAGCAGGTTGCAAGTGAGGGTGGCAGGGAGTGGGACACTGGACAGTGCAGAGTCAGGTCTGGGCCCACTGTGGACGGTGAGGGGGGAGCACCAACTTCCTTTTTGCTCTCCCAGGGTGCGTAATGATGCCGTAGGCACGGGGTTTTCGGAGAGGGTCCCTGCTGCTGTGTGGGGTGCTGGACCGCATGAATTGGACAGGCTCTGCAAGTTAGGCCTGGGTGTGTAGTCCTTGAATTGGCACAATCTGCAGCTGGTCCTTTTAGAAACGGGTACCATTACGTGTGTGTATATAACTGTATTTAGGGACGATAAATCATGTCTGTTGGCAAATTGACGCTGAGAGCCCAGTGTCCACAGCCCCGTACGAGGATCTGTGGAAGGATGGGCCGTGCTCCCGAGGACAGGGGGGGAACCTGAGAAGTTAGGGGATGATGGAGAGATGCTATTCTGGAGGCAGGAAATGACTAAGGACAAACAGTGAGATGCCTTCTCCAAGCCCAGCAATTGTCTGAGATATCACCCCAATGTCAACTCCAAGATGCCATGGGGGGAGTCCTGCTTTGGGAATTGACCTGGCAATGTTCCAGAACTTCCACTGATCCAACCTCTAAACCCTCTAGTCATGATACGGTGATACGTTTGTTGCCATTGGACTTGGAAATGGTAGCTACTGTTTTGACAAGCAAGTGTCCTACCAGGCGTCTTGCAGGAGTTTTTGAAGTTACTTAGTGTTTTAAATAGCAAGGAACTTCAACTTGTGTCTGTTACTGTGGTCATCTGATGCTCTGACTTGAGAAGTGTCATCTTCGGGGTTATTTGGCAAAACGAAAATGAACATACAGCCCACTAGGGGAGTGTATTCTCTTTGATTGCGAGCACGAACCCTAACCCTACAGATACACAACCAGAAATCCCACAGAGAGGCGCCAGGACGGGAGCCGCGGCCAAGCCAGAGGAGTTTGAGGCTGTTGCCAAGGTGCGCCTGCATGCGGCGGGGTGGGGGGTGGGGGGAGCCAGCCGTGGCGGCCGGGCGGCAAGGGATGGGCTCCGCTCGCCTGGCCACAGCATTCAGCCTGGTACACCTGCCCTCATTTACTGGCCCAGCGAGACTTTGAAGGTGCTTCTCGAGGGGTTCGTGCTACCCCTGTGCAAGGGAAAGCCGTGGCCCGGGCGAAGTCTGCAGTAGTGGGTCTCAGGGTGCTCTGCTTCCCCGGGCTTGTCTCCTGGTGGCTGTCCTGATGAGATAAATACAGAAATCCACAGTAATAGCTTACGTATTTTAAAAAATTTTTATTTATTTATTTGACAGAGAGACACAGTGAGAGAGGGAACGCAAGCAGGGGGAGTGGGAGAAGGAGAAGCAGGCTTCCCCTTGGGCAGGGAGCCTGATGCAGGGCTCGATCCCAGGACCCCGGGATCATGACCTGAGCTGAAGGCAGAGGCTCATCCGACCAAGCCCGCCGGGTGCCCAGCTTACGCACTTCTTACGTAGACTTCATGCCTGATGAATCTGATAGACCAACAACTTGGGCTTGTGTTCTGGTACATTCTTGTTCTTTAGTTTGTCTAGTAATTTATACTGTGTTTTACAAAAGTGTTGATCACAACAGACTGGAAAATAACAGCAACCGTTTGAGGAGTAGGGATGGAGAGGAAACTATCACAACATTCAGGTCAACGGGTCAACAGGACGGCCCGGTTTTTACTCAATGTTCACGTCACTATTCTGGTTCCTTCTAAGAACCCCCAGAGGGAATCTCAGACCTTGTCCTTCATTCCCAAGCTCCCTGCTTGCACTCCTGCCGCCCTCACCCAGTGGCTATTTTAATCAGGATGAAAAACACCCAGGCCTTTAATCTGCTTATTAAACCTGGGACTTAATCTTTATTAGTATTTTTATTAAAGTGTTTTATGAGGCATCCGTCATCAATTTTTATTCCAAAGTATTTCTACCTGTAGGCCTCATGTGAGCACTACAATGAGTTCCCAGGAGCCACTGCTAACCTTTTCATATTTATTGCTAGCTGAAGTCCGACGACTGGAATTACCTGGTCCCCATGACAGAGCTCAAGCCAGGAAAGCCTGCTTCCAGCCACAATTACTTTCCCGTCAATTCCCAGCAGAGATGGAGTCACGTAAGGCTCAACATTTTCCCGGGTAAATATGACGTAGACCCATCTGCCATCCTGGTTCTTCTTTACTTAACGTGGGCATGTTTCAGAGTGAAGTCACTCATCACTCTAACATTTCAGGGTTATGATTTGCCCTTTTTGTGCTCCAGGAAACTCTCGTTCCAACCCAACCGTCCATTGGTAGTCACTGAAAAGGCATCCCGTCAGGAAGTGACGGAACTGAACTGTATTAGGTTAAATATCTCCTAATGATTTCTATTTCGCTGGGCACACTAGCAGATCAAGTAGTGTGTGCAGATGACCGTCATTTTCTTTTATTTAACAGCTCTATTGTAATGTAATTCACCTTCCATGTAATTCACTTACTTGAAGTGTACAGTTCAGTGGTTTATAATATACGTCAGTATATGGTGTGAAGTCCACGGAAATGTACAGCCAAGTACAACCATCACTACAGTCAGTTTTAGAAGGTTTTATCACCTCAGAAGGAAGTCCCATACCCTTACTATCAACCCTTATCTCCCTCAGCTCTCAGCAACCATGAACTACTTTGTCTTGACAGGCTTGACCATCTGGACATTTCATGTAAATGGTCATTTGTGACTTGCGTCTTTCACCAGCGTGTTTTCCCGGCTCATCCATGTTGTAGCATTCTTAGGAACATTTTGTCATTTTCATGTCAGAATAATATTCCATGGCACAGAGAAACCACATTGTTTCTCCATTCATCAGTTGATGGGCATTTGGGGTTTCCACCTATTGGAAACCCATTACCTATGGGTAATGCTGCTATAAATATTTCTGTACAAGTTTTTCATTTGGGCATATATGTAGGATTGGAATTTTTGGGTCATAGAGTAACTGCGTTTTAAATTGGTGGGAGGAACTATCAGACTGTTTCCTAAAGTGACTGCATTATATTATATTCTCACCAGCAGCATGAAGGATTACAATTTCTCCACATCCTTGCTAACACTCGCCCATTATCTGACTTTTCGGTTGTAGACATCCTAGAGGATGAGAAGTGGTATCTCATTGTGGTTTTAACTTGCATTTCTCTAATGACCAATGATGGTGAGCATGTTTTCAGTTCCTTACTTTGGCCATTTGGAAATGTTTATATATGCATGTGCACGTGTACACCTGTATTTATAAACATGTTTTTTTTGAAAAGTGTCTTTTGTCCATTCTTAAGCTGTTTTTTATTATTGAATTGTAAGAGCTCTTTATATATCCTGGTACATATCCTTTACCAGATATATGATTTGCAAATATTTTCTCTTGGGGTCCAAGTGTCAAGGGGAAGGAAGCAGTAGGACAACTTGACGGGACACGTAGGGTGACAACAATTTGCTTTAAATGAATCACCCTCAGAGCATGGAGGGATGCGTCTAATATCCTTCATAGTTTTGATTAATGCTGAGGCTAGATATTAACTCTGTAAAGAAGAACCTTATTTTTTAAAATATCAAGTCAGCTTTACACTCAACAGACAAGCATCTTCTAAACCATCAAAGTTGATCACCATGTCCAGTGAACCAGAGCAGATGTGACATAGGCTAGCTTCTGCTAAGCTACTCCCTCTAGTATATTTTTAGGGTGTTATGCTAACGTAGTCTGGTTTTATTTATTATAAATGTCAAGACTCTTCTACTGAAATTTTTTCAGATCCCTCAGTTTCATCAAATTTTTCATGTAAAAATTTATAGGGCTTTTTTTCTGTAGAATACTCTGATTAATGGGAAAAAGCTCTATATACAAAGCTTGCTCCCATCGTCCAAGAAGTACTGGTCTAACAAATAAAAACATTTACTTTATTAGAATCAGATAATGTGAGTTGATGTCGGCAAGTATTCTCTGTTCTGTAGGCCTAATCTTGGCTGCTGTGGCTCTCAGAAGTGATCGGGTTTTGTGACTATTATCTTTTCTATTCTCAGTCATATTGCTAAGCAATGTGTTGTTATAAGAATAAAAACATAACACTCATATTAGTCTGTGTAGTATTTAGTATTTAGTATTTAGCAATGTTAATTTGTGGCATCAAACATTATATCTATCCAATTTAAAAAAGTGTGAGCACCTACTATGTGCCAGGACCAGTTCTAGATAGAGATGATAGAGAAGAGATCAAGATAGATCATTATTCTGGCTTTTAAAGATTTTTATACTCTGGTTCTGAGAGACCGATATCAGCAGGAGCTTGAACAAGTAGAATGACAAATTAATTTCAGACTGTGACTTGAGCTCTGAAGTAAATATGGGAAGGGTGATATAGCGAATCTGGGGAATCAGGCAGAGCCAGGCAGAGCTGGAAAGAGGTAGCTAGAGAGTGAGAGGAAAAGTCTTTCTGAGACCATGGCACTAAAGGTGAGACCTAAGAAAAGCAGTCTTTGGAGAGCTGGGAAATTTGTTCTGGTACAAAGGAATGGTAGGTGCAAAGGCCCTGGGGCAGTAGGGTTGGTGTATTTGAGAAACAGAGCAGACAGGTTGTGGAGGGCTATGTTGTTTACAACCTAGAAGCAGCCACCTTTTCAAGTAAGAAGTAACTATGGCCTCTTGCCTTTTCAGATGGTGGAATTGCACGTCTTAGAGTGTATGGTACTGGACAGAAAGACTGGGCTGCAACTGATCCCAAAGAACCATTTGACCTGGTGGCCATCGCTCACGGGGGTGCCTGTGTAGGATTCAGCAATGCACACTTTGGGCATCCAAACAATATGATAGGTAAGATGATGCTCTGGCAGCTGGCCTTTATTTGGGACGTCTGGGCCCCAGCATTAAGCACCCCACATGGTATGAATGATTTAAGAGGAACTGTAGGAGTGGGTGAGATTAACCATCTAGCCACAGGATTTGATGCCTTTATGATATGAAGTAAATCAATAGCAAATTTCCTTCTTAATTTTGGCTTAAAGGGAAAAGTAAAACTTACAACCCTCTGGCTGTATGCAAATTTACCAAAACATTAAGCTGAATGAAAGTGGTTTGCGTAGTGATGCTCAGGACCACGGGGTCTGTGATTTAATGATGCCAACGCATTCATTCTCACATTCAAGATAAAATCCTGTGACATTCCCATTAAACCGTGTCATTCTTGGCAGGAGTTGGCAAGCCCAGGTCCATGGCAGATGGCTGGGAGACGGCGAGAAGGCTGGACAGGCCTCCAGTATTAGAAGTAAGAAGTCCAAAACAGCCACAGTGAAGTTTTCTAGATCTTGTTTTAACTTACCTCAAGGAAATGCTTATTTCAGAAACTCCTCAGCAATGTTCCAGAAGTAGTTCTCTGTGTTTCCCAGATTCCCCGCTGTCATGATCACATCCTGTCCTGTTGCATCACTGTCCAATTTTTTTTATTTTTAAATTTTTAAAAAGATTTTATTTATTTATTAGAGAGAGAGCAAGCATGAGCAGGGGCTGAGCGAGAGGGAGAAGCAGACTTCGTCTCCCCCGATGAGGGGCTTAATCCCAGGACCCTGAGTTCACGACCTGAGCCAAAGGCAGATGCTTAACCCACTGAGCCACCCAGGTGCCCCTGCTTATTTATTTTAGAGTGAGAAAGAGAGAGCTAGAGTGAGCATGTGGGGAGGGCAGACGGAGAGGGGGAGAGAGAATCCTTAAGCAGCCTCCCCACTGAGCATGGAGCCCTACTTGGGGCTCAATCTCACAACCCTGAGATCACCACCTAAGCTAAAATCAACAGTTGAATGCTTGACAGACTGAGCCATTTGTTTAATAAAGAGGTGAGGATCTACAATTTAATGATAGAAAACCCATTGATAAGTTCTTTGGTTGACCTGGAGAAGAAAACAGTAGTTTAATCATTTTTGGTATCTGTGTGTCCCTGAATGAGATCAGAGACAGGGACGTGTGGCCATGGGATGGATCTGGGACCCTAGAGATGGCTCAGCTGTTAAACATTTTGGCCAGTGACTAATGTGAAATGCGAAAGTCAAAACAAAAGCAAATAAAACACCTTTCTCTGTGTTAATCCCATTGAAAACTTACTTGTAAACCCCCTTTCTTGGGTCAATTTTCATGTCAGTCAAGGCTTCCAAAGAAAATGAACATAATGCTGTTGTCAGAAACTAAGGTTTGGAGGCAGATCATATATTGGTATGGATTTGACCAAGAACATAATTTCACTGAAAGGTCGAAACAAATTTATCAGGGGACCCGGGGGCATGGTTAGACAGACCCTTCTACATGAGTTTAAAATTGACATAGAAAATCATGTAAGAAATTTATAAAAACTTACCAATTGCCCATTAAACTTGAGTCCACATGAGGCATTTAAGGAATACTAGGCAAAGGGGCAATTAACACAGAAAGTAATTTACATATCAGGGCTTAGGAAACACTCTTTTATAGTAAGAGATAAAAGAAATATCCTAAGTACATGTCAACATTTTTCACTTGCTGGTTTCCAGAATTAGTTTCTCAAATGGCACCAAGCTGGCTTATCTCTCTCTCTTCTTCCTTTTGGATTCCAGAATGATGAGAACGGCATTCTCCTTGTTCCAGGCTGTGAATGGGCAGTTTTCCGATTGGCACACCCTGGAGTAATAACGCAAATAGAAATTGATACAACACATTTTAAAGGTAAGTGTGATGCCGTCAGGGAAGGCATATGACCTGATGCTGGTTGTAGAGATAACGTGGTTCTGTGGGAGTGGAGCTCAGGACAGCGACTTGGACTCAGCTTTTACCCTCAGTTGATGTGTGGTTTTGAGCAACATCCTCTAACTCTTGGTCCCCTACTTTTTGTCTTTATAAAATGTCAGAGTTGAACTGGATGACCCCCAAAGTTGGACGAGATTCTGTGAAGACCCTATATTACTGGGGCCTGGATCTCACTTGGAAAGACTGTGAAATAGCCTTGGTTAGGACATGACAAGAACTGGATGGCATCTTCTTATTTTGGGGTAGGGGACAAAGCATATTGGTTGGGGTGACCATTTCCACTCCAGACTGTACTTTTAAGACGGGGGGCTATACATTTTCAAAACTGTGCTCTTCCATTAAAAAAGAAAAATTGCCCAAGCACCCCTGATATTCAAAACCTACTTTCTTATGAAAGTATATGTGTCATTATATCGGCAAAGTTCAAGAGCGGATATTAAACTTTTATAACTGTTGGGTGAAATTTTCATACATATTGGATTGGGGGTGTTGTGATTGTTTAGTTGTCAGTAAATGGTGGCAGTATATCCTTGTATTTTGGATGCCTTAATGTTTAAACATCTTGGGAATCATTGTGACTTCACTCAGTTACCACACCAAGACACACATACATACACACACACACAAATATTTTTTCTTTTTTATTAACATATAATGTGTTATTTGTTTTAGGGGTACAGGTCTGTGAATTGTCAGGCTTACACAGTTCACAGCCCTCACCATAGCACACACCCTCCCCAATGTCCATCACAGAGCCACCCCATTCCCACCCCCTGCCAGCAACCTCAGTTTGTTTCCTGGGATTAAGAGTCTATTATGGTTTGTCACCCTCTCTGGTTTCACCTTGTTTCATTTTCCCCTCACTACCCCCATGATCTTCTGTCTTGTTTCTCAAATTCCCCATATCAGTGAGACCATATGATAGCTGTCTTTCTCTGATTGACATATTTCGTTTAGCATAATACTCTCAGGTTCCATCCATGTTGTTGCAAATGGCAAGATTTCATTTTTTTGAGGGCTGCATAGTATTCCATTGTATATATATACCACATCTTCTTTATCCATTTATCTGTTGATGGACATCAAGGCTCTTTCCATAGTTTGGCTATTATGGGCACTGCTACTATAGACATTTTGGTGCACATGCCCCTTTGTACCACTACATGTGTATCTTTAGGGTAAATACCCAGAAGTGCAATTGCTGACTTATAGGGTAGCTCTATTTTCAACTTTTTGTGGAACCTCCGTATTCTTTTCCAGAGTGGGTCACCAGCTTGCATTCCCACCAACAGTGTAGGAGGGTTCCACTGTATCCACATCCTCACCAACATCTGTTGTTTCCCAACTTGTTAATTTTAGCCATTCTGACTGGTGTGAGGTGGTATCTCATTGTGGTTTTGATTTGTATTTCCCTGATGCCAAGTGATACGGAGCACTTTTCCATGTGTCTTGGCCATTTGGATGTCCCTTTGCAGAAATGTCTGTTCATGTCTTCTGCCCATTTCTTGATTGGATTATTTGTTCTTTGGATGCTAAGTCTGATAAGTTCTTTATAGATTTTGGATACTAGCTCTTTATCTGATATGTCATTTGCAAATATCTTCTCCCATTCTGTCAGTTGTCTTTTAGTTTTCTTGACTGTTTTCTTTGCTGTGCAAAAGCTTCTAATCTTGATGAAGTTCCAGTAGTCATTATTGACCTTGCTTCCTTTGCCTTTGATGATGTTTCTAGGAAGAAGTTGCTGTGGGTGAGATCGAAGAGGTTGCTGCTTGTGTTCTTCTAAATGATTTTGATGGATTACTGTCTCACATTGAGGCCCTTCATCCATTTTGAGTCTATTTTTATGTGTGGTGTAAGGAAATGGTCCAGTTTCATTCTTCTGTCTGTGGCTGTCCAATTTTCCCAACACCATTCATTGAAGAGACTTTCTTTTGTCCATTGGACATTTTTTTCCTGCTTTGTCAAGGGTTAGTTGACCCTAGAATTGAGGGTCCATTTCTGGACTCTCTATTCTGTTCCTTTGATCTATGTTTCTGTTTTTATGCCAGTACCATACTGTCTTGATGATTACAGCTTTGTAATAGAGCTGAAGTCTGGAATTGTGATGCCACCCACCAAATTTGGTTTTCTTTTTAAACATTCTTCTGGACATGGGGAGATGGAGAGGAGAAATGAGTTGGGGGAAATTGGAGGAGGAAATGAACTATGAGAGACTGTGGACTCTGAGAAACAAACTGAGGGTTTTGGAGAAGAGAGGGTGGGAGGCTGGGTGAGCCTGCTGGTGGGTGTTATGGAGGGCACGTATTGCATGGAGCACTGGGTGTGATTCATAAACAATGAATTTTGGAACTCTTAAAAGAAATTTAAAAAATAAAAATAAAAAGAAAAAACATTCTTCTGGCTTTTGGGGTCTTTTCTTGTTCCATATAAATTTTAGGATTATTTGTTCCATTTCTTTGAAAAAAATTGATTGTATTTTGATAGGGATTGCATAAAATGTGTAGATTGCTTTAGGTAGCATGACATTTTAACAATGTTTCTTCTTCCAATTCATAAGGATGGAATGCTTTTCAATTTCTTTGTGTCTTGATTTCTTTCATGAGTACTTTATAGTTTTCTGAGATTCTTTGCCTCTTTGGTTAGGTTTATTCCTAGGTATCTTATGGTTTTGGGTGCAACTCTAAATGGGATAGACTGCTTATTTTCTCTCTTATTTCTCTTTCTTCTGTCTTGCTGTTGGTGTAGAGGAATACAACTGATTTCTGTGCATTGATTCTATATCCTGACACTTTACTGAACTCCTGTATGAGTTCTAACAGTTTTGGAGTGGAGTCTTTTGGGTTTTCCACATAAAGTATCATATCTGCAAAGGGTGAGAGTTTGATGACTTTTTTTTTGCCAATTCAGATGCCTTTTATTTCTTTTAACAAAAAGAAACAGGCTAGGACTTCTAGTACTATGTTGAATAGCAGTGGTGATAGGGACAGTCCTGCTGTGTTCCTGACCTTAGGGGAAAAGCTCTCAGTTTTTCCCCATTGAGAATGATATTTGCTGTGGGTTTTTCATAGATGGCTTTGATGATATTGAGGCATTTACTCTCTATCCCTATACTGTGAAGAATTTTTGATCAAGAAAAGATACCGTATTTTGTCAAATGCTTTTTCAACATTTGTTGAGAGTATCCTATTGTTCTTGTTCTTTGTTTTATTAATGTGTTGTATCACATTGATTGATTTGCGGATATTGAACCAAACTTGCAGCCCCGGAGTAAATCCCACTTGGTCATGGTGAATAACCCTTTTAATGTATTGTCAGATCCTACTGGCTAGAATTTTGGTGAGAATTTTTGCATCCATGCTCATCAAGGATATTGGTCTGTAATTCTCCTTTTTGATGGGGTCTTTGGTTTTGGGATCAAGGTAATGGTGGCCATATAAAATGAGTTTGGAAGTTTTCCTTCCATTTCTATTTTTTGGAACAGTTTCAGGAGAATAGGTGTTAATTCTTCTTTAAATGTTTGGTAGAATTCCCCTGGGAAGTTGTCTGGCCCTGTGCTCTTGTTTGTTGGTAGACTTTTGATAACTGCTTCAATCTCCTTACTGGTGATGGGTCTGTTCAGGTTTCCTATTTCTTCCTGGTTCAGTTTTGGTAGTTTATACGTCTCTAGGAATGCATCCATTTCCTCCAGATTGTCAAATTGGCTGATGTATAGTTGCTCAT